>PUHP01000637.1:3432-22521 GCA_006783085.1 Colletotrichum shisoi | reverse complement strand
ATAAGTAGTTTTAATTGATTTCGTACATTGTAGTTGAATTAACTTGTATGGAAGGTAGGAGGGTAGAGGAAAGTGGGCGACTCGCTATGATGGGCGACTCGCTATGCGGGTACGTTATATATCTCTAGCTGGCTTGTTCTATATCGCTTAATACTCAAGGAAATGACAGTCAGCGAACACGTGAGAATATACTCCGGTCTCTACCATTCCGGCAACTCTGGCTCCAACACCATAAAATGTGCTTGGTCTCTTGGTCCGATGTGACATCAAACCCATCGGGGTTTAGCGACCAGTGGGCGTTCATATTCCAGCCTGGTTTTTGTTTGTCTACTTCGAATCCTGAATGACGAGTAAGAAAGACTTGAGTCCCATATCTTTCCCACTCATATGTGGAGCAGTATGCACAATACCATACATGTAAAGTCTTGCCTCGGAAAACTCTCTCGTCGTCTTGTGGTGGCCCTGCATCATGACACGACGAGGACATGTTCCCACCGAGGTTCCCCGATAATGACATACCACCGCCACGGCTATCTTCCCCAAGGCAATAGCAACGTCTTGGATCCAGTGGTAGAAGAAGTTGGCTGCAATCGCCGCGAATATGAGGACAAAACACGTCCCCATATTTTTGCCTAAAGGCTCCGAGCTTAGTCTTCAGAAACGTATCCGTGATGACTGAGGAGTCTGTCGTCGAAAACACGGGCAATGCCCAGGAGAGAAAAGCCGTCCGTCTATCGTTTGAAGAATTATCATACACGGACAAATTCGGATACTTCAAGTACCGCCAGGCACTATTGATGGTGTCGACAGAGGCATTGATCTCCTCACAATGTGGACACTTTTCGATTGTGACACTCCGCCAGTCCTCGGCTTTCGGCAAGTCCTTCATTGCCGCAGCAACCTTTAGCCACATGGAAGACAGCGACATCTTCATGTGAGGGCAGAGTTGGATATAGGAAGTAGCGCTGATGCATTGACGTGTCGAGGCTGGCTCCATTCGTTGCGTGTGGGAGAATTCCACCCTGGTGTGATTCTCCTTGCAAATAGAGCAGGCAAGGGTTTTCGCCCCCCCGAGCGCCTGCAAGCGCTTGCGCCGATCTGGTCGCAACCTTTCCGCCAAACAGGGGGAACAAAAGCCGTTTTCTCTCGCGCGGCGAACCGTTTCCTCATCCAAGTGGTGCCTGAGGTCGTTGACGCCGTCAAATGTCTTGTCTTCGTAGAGGCGCCGGAACGTAATCGAAACTTGCCGCATTATGTGGAGATCAGCTGCCGTCAAGCACTGCATTATTTGAAGCAGTGTCTCGTCGGGAAGATTCAGGATGCGGCTCTGCTGAAGGTTCCTCTCAAAGTTGATTTCCCAAGAACAGGCGCCTGTTCGCCGGGTTGAAACGAGTTGAAAGCCTTGCGGGGACGTCGTAGATTGCCCGGCTTCTGTGAGATCCCTTGCTCGGGGGGACGAAGCGGCGAGTTCGTTCCCGTATTCCAAGCCTTGTAGTCAGACCGTGCTCGTTTGGGCTGCTGCTTCGCTTTCGTCCTTGCCACACGGGCCGATTACGTAGACGATACCGGCCACAAGACCGACACAGACCGCAAGGGCGGCGAACATAGCCAAGATCGCACAAAAAATCTGGGAGCTACCGCGCAAAAGATCAAGAAGAAATTGGTCCATTTTCAAAGCTTTATCTGTTTGGATCGACGGGTTTTGTTGCCGGAAGGTGAGTGTTGAGTATGGGGATTCGGGATCTGTCGAGAAGAGGTGACACAGAAGGATGGATGGGAGTTGATGGCTGAATCTTTCTCCTTCCACTCCAATTGGTAGAAACGAGGCTCTTATATATCTGGGTAAGCCCAGGGATCACAGCGTGCCCCTGGGACATCCTAACTCTATCTTTTGACTTCATCTGGCGATGTCTTCAAACCTTCCAGCCAGGATTCTCGTACCTTTAGAGCCGCAGGCAGGAAACCCAGAAAACAACGTGACCCATGTAGTCTCCTAGCTATCCGGGTAGGTAGTCACACGTTCCACACACCTAGACATGTTCTCGCGGAACTTCGAGGGATCAAGTACCCGGAAGTTTCATCGTCCCGTGGTTTGCTCACACCTCCGTTCGCCCACGCGCCCGCAAAAGGGTCCCACACCCCCATTCCCCGATGTCGCCGATCCCGCCACCGGTGCCGCCGCGCCCACGGCGTCCGCGCCGTCCTAGTCACCGTTCTCTCACTCGCCATCCACGATGGAACAGACACCGCAACTAGCACCCAACCCGTCCAGCCCCTACCCTCCTTCACCGACGGGCACTAGCCAGTATCCCACACCCAAAAATAAAATACAAAACCGCCTATCAGATATACCTTCGTTGCTAGCTGCAAAAAGGCCGACCAGCCCCGGCCGACCGGTCGGCCAGCCATCCGTCCAATCCCACTAAAACCGCCCTCGACCCAGCCCAGATTGCGCAAAGGAAACGATCCGATTCTGTCCGGCAGCCCATCAAAATCCACCACCGCTCGGTCCCTCCGTTCTCACGCTCGCACAGAGTCCCTTCACCATCGCCTTACCTTATATCTTGCCAACCGGAGCCCGTTTGAAACTATCCTCCCGGCCCCGTCACCGCCGGCCGCTCAGATCTCCATTCGACCGCCCCGCTTTCTCACCCCACGATCCCCCCCGATCAGAATCTCTCTCCCGAATGCAGTCTTCTCTGGAGGGGCGGACGCCAGCTTACCCCCGCCCAGCCCTCACATCCCTCTTATTCCATCATCATCACAAGCACCGGCTGCGCATTTTACGAGAGACAAGGGTGGGTGGGGAGGAGGCAGCGGCATACCGACCAACCAGGACATCCGTAGAACAGGGTAAACCGCCCTAGCACCCAGGCATGCAGCATTCATCTCCGAGAAAATATCGCGATTTGAACAGGCACGGGATCGAGTGAAACAATGTGCCATCGGCAAGCGCCGCCGTATTCTGAGTAAAGGTGAAGGTGAAGGGTGGGAGTATGTACTATCATCTATGTGACAGAAGTGCAGACGTGATCGACGTCGGGTTAAAAAAAAAAGAGGAACCTGCGGGGTGCATCCGCACCACGCGAGCTGAGCTTTCACATGTCAAAACACAGCTGCTGACTCCGAGGGACCCAAAGCTTGCCTGGGCGCAACCAACCCTTGCAGATTTCTTGTGTGTCGGTCGCCAGGGAGCGAAAGTTGAGATGGCAGATCAGCCCAACAGTTGAATGGGACCGTGAAGAGGGCTGACAGATTCTCCTCGACTACCTAATCATCGATATCTGCATCATTAATTGGAGAGTTGAAATGAAGTAAGTGCTTTGGCATAGCACAGATGTTTGAAAACGAAAATGTGAAGGGTATCAACTACAAGAGCCTTCCCTACTAAAATGAAAAGAGACAAGTCGGGGTAAATCTGGGTAAATCTGGTCCCGCATGTAAATCATCGTCGCCTCCCGTACACGGCCCGCAGCAAGACCGGGATACTCATAATGCACTCTTATCATCATCCAGCTTGCTATTCTCCCAGCTTCCTCTGGTCTTGGTCTTCTCATCTCGTCACCTAGCGACCACGTTTCGACGATGCAATGCCGAGACCCGATAACCAGTATTCAGGCTCTGTCTCGAAGTGCACCAACCGTGCGTCCACTTGTGTCAGGATTATAGTAGTTCATCACCTAACACCGAGGGAGCCCTCTTGCGCCCTGAGCTCATCGTTGCCCTTCATTATATCTTCAAGCCATTCGGCCGCCATGGTCAGCATGGTGCTCTTGCTGAACCCACCTCCCTTCAGGCCGGGCACGAGCTCGCAAAGGTCATCGAAGCCTTCCTTAATCAAAGTTCGACGCTTTTGCTCGCTCTTGATATGGTTCTCTCTCTTTTGGGCTTCCGTAAGGTTCTCGCGGGGTGGCTTGGTTCCCGTGCCCGACTTGCGTCTCCGGCTGGCCGTGCCGTTTTCTGCCGGCGGGGTAGCGGATGCCGCCTCGGTCTTGATCTTCCGTTTTCTTGCCGCCTTTGTTGTAGTGCCATTATCCTCCTCTTCCCCGTCAACGTCCTCCTTCGTGTTCCTGCTCTTCCTCCTCTTTCGTGGCGGGGCATCCGCGTCTTCCTCCTTCTTCAGAACCTCTGATGACTTCCTGCTGTGTCCCTTTCCCAACGCGTGCTCGCTGTTGGGGCTCGACGGGCGGGTGTTGTCCGTGCTTTGACTTGGCTCGAGGCACTCCATGTATCTCAGCTGAACCTTGGATAGAGCGTCATATGATTCTTTGGGGTCTGGGACAAAGCTGTTGGTGCGGTTGAACCGGGCGTCTGAGCCCCACTGAACATCGATATTGGGGACCTGACTGGCGCGCTGGGCAGAAACTCTCTCCCCGGGAGCGGGACCAAAAAACATATCCGCGAAGGTGCTCTCGTGGTCCTCGACAAGACCAGCCTGAGCTACGCTGCCTCGCTCGGCACGCTTGAAATCCTCCATTGCTTGGTGTCTGAGATGACCGACGGGAGGTCCGAGAGAGTGTGGCACATCTCTGCTGTTACTGCTAAACATCGGCCCAGAACCACTCGTGCTGGATCTCGACGACGATCCGTTGTGTAATAACGTGCTGGCAGCTTGAAGAACGTCGGCCGAAGCATGCTGTTCGAGTGACGGGTGCGACTGGGGTTGGTGTTGCTGTTGATGTTGCTGCTGGTGTTGCTGCTGGTGTTGCTGCTGGTGCTGTTGCTGGTGCTGTTGCTGGTGCTGTTGCTGGTGTCGGTGATGATGCTGCTGCTGTGGCGGAGGAGGAGGAGGCGGCATCAGATTCGAACTCATGGACATAATGTCTGAAAAGTCGGTATGGGGCATTACGTGCCCGGGGGATTCGAGTGATGGCGGTGCTGGCGAATGGCCGTAAGACGTGGTTGACCCCATGAACTGGGGTGGTAAGTCCAGCCATGCATCGCTGAAGTTGAGGCCTTCGCCAAATGATGGCATGTTATAGTGGTCTGCCGTCATGTCCTCAAAAAAGGAGCTAAGGAGTTTCGTTTCATTGTCGGAGAGGAGAGGTGCGCCAGGCGCGGGTTCGGGAGGGTCGAGGAAGAAGTCTTGAGAGGGATCAACGGCATCTGGGAGCAGGTCAGCACATATTTTGCTCCAGCCGGGGAGAGGGGTGTCTGCTCACAGCCGAAGGGCAGATTCGGGTCTGACGGCTGCGTCGAACCCATTCTGGGACGATGTATGGCGAGCATGGGTGCGTCTTGTGGCGAATGGACGACAATCGTCGAATGTGCAGCGTCTGGTAGGGAGAGAGGTAGGGCGACGAGGCTTCGAAGTGCGAGGAGAGAATGAATGCGGGCGACTCGGAGGTGGACAGGCGCATTCCTCTGGGAAAGTCGATATACTAGAGGGGCATGGTAGGCGGGACGGAGCGTGTCTATCAGAAGCGAAGCGAGTTTACAGGAAGAAGAAGCTCGTCGTCTTGCCAGGGCTGGGCTGGGCTGGGAGAGGACGTGCGGAGGAGGTGCGGTAGGTAGTCGTCAAGTATCGGCCAGTCTCGCTGACTGTCTTGTGATTCGGCGGGGTGGCGGAGTGTTGTTGCGGCAGCAAAGATCGTAATGGTGCTGCTTGATAGTAGTAGGAAGAGGTTGGTAGGTGGTTTTTGCCGTCGTTAGATGGGCGCCGCGGCAGAGCAGCAAGAGACCGAAGTGGACGCCTGGAGGCCGAGGTGGGGTGGTGGCTGCGCTTAGGCACAACACCGGGCTTCTGGATGCTAGTGCCAGGAAGGAGGTTCCCTTGATCGTTGGCTCGTCCGAAGAGCGGGGGGTTAGGGATGTTTAAGTGAGGGGAGCGAGAAGATGAATGGCGAGGATGGGGCGTGCTAGAAAGCCCCAACGGGCGTCGTGTAAGGTAAGGCGAGGTAGGTACGGTAAGGTGAGTTGAGGTGAGGTGAGATCGCAGAGGCGAATTAACGTCCAAAGAAGGCAGGGCTGGGGGCAGCGTGCGGGCCTAGGTGTGGTAGCATAGGTAGAGTAGTAGAGTGGCAGCAGCAAGTGTGCCACGTCTCAATCTCGAGAAAATAGAGAGAGAGAGAGAGAGCTCGCCGTCGTGGTGCTGGTGGTGCTGGTGGTGGAAGGGTGTCCAAGGTCTACCCCGTACGGCGGACGTTCATGCGGCCCATGCAGGGCCACGAAGAGTGAATATGACCCCTGGGACTTGTTGAAGCGCAAAGGCGGTAGAGTCTGGGCTCAGTGATAGAAGGTCGGAAGCCAGGTATGGCGAGCCTGACGAGAACTGGCTTAGAGACGAGACGAAAAGGGATATGGTACGTGTATGTGTATTTGTCGAAGGTGGGATGCGAACCCGAGACCCGTTCAAAGCATTGAATTGCTTCGCAGACAGGACTCTCTGACGGTTGTGGACGTGCTGAATGCGTGATGTTGAGGTCCCTCACCCGCGTACGTGCATGTTCAGTCTCAGCAAGCGGAGTCGCATCTGTGTGTCCGCCCGTCTGTATGTATGTATGTACTGAGAGCAGCGGGCAATGATAGGTAAGTAAGCAGAAGCCAGACCCCTAGTCACAACTGAAGTTCGTAGCCAGCCCCAAGCTGAGGTGAGTGAGACAGGTTGGGAGTGGACGTGACGGAAGGCGGACGGGGCGCGGCGACGGGGGCAGAGAACGGAGGGCACAAAGACCCCGTGATTGTCAATTGTTTTTAGCTTAGGTGGGAAAATGACGAGCAGTGAATCAAGGCCGACTCGGAAAGAATGAACTAGTCTGTGGGGGGGGGGGGGCGGAGGTGGGGCAACTAACAGCTAAACGGTATATCCCTGTTATGCGCCAGGGGTGGTTGAGAGCCTGCCAGTGCCAGAAGGGGCAGAGAGGTCGCAGGCCAGGGCAGGGCAGGAGAGAGGGAGGGGTTGGCTGGGATGGCAGCATGGTCACCTGCGTCGCCCTGCAAGCCCGTGCAATTAGCTAGTAGTAGCAGCAAGCAGCATCAAACACCTCTCTCTCTCTCTCTCCCTCTGTGAAATGGACGTCTTTGATTCTTGAAAAAAACCGAGTCGACCTGATTATTCTACCTTGCCAAGGCAATTGATAGGCCTAGATCGCAGGTGTCAAGTGAAATGTGGCTGTTTCCTGCCCTTGCCTGCCCCAACATTTGAACCAGGACCCGAAGGCTGGTTGGAGAAGCCTAAGGATCTGAGTCGAGGCCAATCGACATGAGACAAGCTGAGCCATATCGTTGAAACGGTGTTCCGGTGGTGCTGACAAAGATGACCTGCGGGCTTTCGAGTCGTACAAAGGGCGGTCAGCAGACTGGACGGGACCTCGAGGCGTGAAACGAAGCTGGTTGGCCCGAGAGTCCCACCCAAGCCATCTATCTCGCTAGTAGATTTCTGTCTTTAAGCGCATAAAGTACACAGACACCTAACTTGCGGGTTAGTGCCTTAGCTGGTGGTTCACACATCGAAACCTATCGGGCTTAGCATCCTAACGGGGCATCACATGCCAGCCTGAGCTCAATTTTTTTTTGTCTCCCCCCAATCTCAATCTCCTTCTCCTGCTGTCTGTCTGTCTTTCGCTGTCAGTCATGTTCGAGCGAGTTCCCCATCGCCCCAGGAATTCCCTAGCACTATTCCGTTCTCGGCTTGGCCTCGCATGTACATTGTACCGGCTGCTCCGCATTGTCACACCTCCCAAGCTTCCCCCAGCACTTTTCTCACCCTCAGCTTGGGGGAGCTTTCGAGGCTCAGTTGACATGCGCTGAGCTGCTGAGCTCGACTGCTCGACTTTGCCTTACCCTTGTCTTTCTTCACCTTGTTCTTGCTCCTTGTGCTCACTTCTCGGCAAATTCCGTTGCTTCTATCTGTCGCTTGGGACTGTACAGTATCTGTAACACTGCTTCGTCCCGTTCGCTGTCTTCCGGCATCTACCTCAATTAGCCCCTGCCGCCTCGACACCTGCAGCTCTGCCTCGATCCTTTGGGGTCTTGACGGCGGCAACAATCCACACCTCTTCGCTAGCGTCGGGGGATCCCACTAACGCACCTCACAGACATCGAGTGTCCAACCTCCGCTGGGAAGAAAGGAACAGCTGCCAGGTTTAGGGAAACATCCAGACAAAGAAACAAACACAGCCTCGACCGATGCGAAACGGCTGGCCGTCCCAGCCCGTCTGTGTTCAACGCCCACTCCACCAGTCAGCACTCGACTTATTCTCTTTCTAAAATCGTCCTCATTCGAGAAAGCGGGACAAGCGCGGACGTCTTCTTGCACTGATCGATTCTTCAAGCATTCCGCAGCTCGCAGGGACTCGGGCAAGGCATCCCCTGTTTTGGCATCGCCTGCCATCTGCCGAGCCAACGCAAAACGCCGTTCCCTTCAGGTTTCCTTCACCCAGACAGACTCCAGACTGTGATAGAAGTCTCTTCTTTTGATACCGTCGCACTCGCATGGGTTGCCGTGCCTAACCTCCATCTGGCTTGGCGGTGCTCAGTTCATTACCCTCTTCTTCCTGGTCAATCAACAGCGTGAATCTCGGCGTGACGAACCGGCGGATCAAAACGTTACACTGCGCCCAATCATATTCGATAACTGTCCGGCTGAGGAAGTAGTCTGAGTCTCGGTCACGTTTGCCAGACTCGACGTCCTCTCCAGACTCCAGAGTGCTGGAGGATCCAATCGTCACTTTTCGACTTCGGGCCCTGCCAAACCCCCCCCCCCCCCGGTTCCCCTACTGCACCTCCTGCGTAACCTCCGCCATCCTACCCCAGGCCCTCCATCACATCGTAGGACGCACCATTTCCCCACATTTTCTTATTTCATTCCCGTCTTCTTCATCTCCCACCACGCAAGGTACGGACACATCATCCTTTCGATATTGGAGCACGCTTCTTGCCCTGCCCTAGGCGCTGGAGGGTTGGCAGCGGAGGACCGGCTGTCACGAGACACGAGGCATCCATCGAGCAAACTTGGTTACCTCAGCCCTGCCTGGTAAGACGCGTCGTCCACTAGTTTACGGAGCTCCTTGCGCGCTGATTTGTTGTTGTTGTACACCTTACTCCGTACATGCCCAGTCTCTCCTCTCTCTCTCTCTCCTGCAGAACGTCTAGTTGCATCCGAGGCATCTAGTCGACTTCAAGTGAAGACTGACCCGGTCAATGCCGAAGCTTGTTCCTCATAACCAAGTGCCAGTCATGATCCCGTTGGTTTCGAAATTTCAGCTTGATCGACGTGGACTGGCTGTCTGCTTGCCGCGCCTCTTCCCCATTACCTAAGAAAGCTCATGCATTACCACGTTGTTACGCCTCCCCTGCCTTCGTACTCTGCTGGACGACTCCTCTGCCTAAAGCAACAATCCATGTCTACAGCCACATCTTTATTGTCCAAATTCCCTTCCGTCGAACTCAGTTTGATCGATTAGCCTACAGCTGATCCCCCCTCGCGCCATTGTACGGTTACATCATCGCCGTACCCCGAGTGCACAGACTTGTCGCTTCCGGTCTCTGTTGCGGATCGCTGATTCTCTGCCCAGGAACCGTTCCCCAGTTCAACTGCCGGCAATTGACGCCGAAGCCTCATGGCTGCTGTCACATCTCTTCGCTCCGCAATGATACCTCGGAGTCAGATGCAAACTCGCCGGAAAAGCATCATCGAGCTGCATGGAATTCCGCCAATCCTACGGCCGCTCCTTCGGGCCTATTTCCTTGGCTATGCTTCCGCCGTTGCCCCGAGGATCCTGACATTGTTGATGCAATACATCACCAGGAAGCGCCGCAAAACCTCAACTGAAAATGGGCAGTGCATTGGGTTTGTAACTCAATTGAGGCGAATAGTTCTTGCCGGTCTAGACCCGCAGCGTTTCCCGACTTTTTGCGCCTTGATAGTTGGCGGCAGTACACTGCTAGAGGTATGTCTGCTCGACACCGAGACCGAGTTGAATGTAGCGGGTGTGGGGTACATACTGTGTCTTCACCTGAAACGAATCATTGTCAATTCAGTAGCACCGGCCACAAGGAAGGAAACCTTCCAGTTTAAGCTTGCCATTTGCCCAGTAGTCTCAAAGACAAAATGGTTGTATTGGCTTGCCGGACAGCATCGGTCCCTGACTAGGTACCTACCTAGCCAAAGGACGCTTGCGTCCCACGCATACTGTTCTGCTGTCGTCTCCGCTTGTTGTCTCACTGCTGCAGCCTGGCTTTCGAACTTCGTTCTATCAGATGACCTTGACTTGCATACAGCCGGTAACACGTTTCAATAGGAGCCTCTGCGTCAATTATTCGAGCGCAACGCGAATGGTCTCGCCGAAGCAACCCGCACAAGGTTGGTTGGTGGGCCAGGAAATACCCATTGCGGTGCGGTTCACAAGCTGTTGGTTACTAACACTGAAACCAGGCTTGCTAGATGGAGCGCCGCATTCATTGCTGCTTGGTTCAGTCTGCAACTTCTGCAGTCCAAGAAAAGCTCGGCTTTTACGGAGAATGTCCCAGTCAAGTCTGACGTCCCCCCAGGAGCTAAACTGAAGGAAGTCCGGTATGCCGGACGGACTCTTGACCTGACCCTTTTCACGTTGACGCGGGCACTCGATGTTATCGTTGGTGAACTATGGGCTCGCAGACGCGCGCGCCGCATTGCGGAGGGGAGCTGGACCAAGGTGAATCGCCAATTCCCTGTCATAGACGAGACCCTCGTTCACTGACCTTGCGTAGGCGGAGCGGATCATCGGCAGATTCACCGACCCGTCTCTGTTCGTTACGTCGTGCGCATTCATCATGTGGGCGTGGTTCTACCACCCCTCTCGGCTGCCCAGCGCCTACAACAAATGGATCAGCTCGGCGGCCAATGTCGATATGCGGCTCATCGAGGCTCTCCAAAAGCTGCGTGCCGGCGAGATGGCCTATGGCCAGAGCGGGCAGGCCGAGCTGCTTCAAAGCATGTGTGAGAAGTACAAGTGGCCAATAGAATGGGGCGACCCGTCAAAGTCTATCCCCATTCCTTGTGAAATGGTGCACATGGGATGCGGCCCCTCGTGCGAGCTTCATGCCATCAGTCGTTTCTATCGATCGTGGAAATGGTCCATGGCTATGTACCTGCCCCTGAGCGTGGCGCTCCTCCTCCGTGGTCCGATCAATAAGAAGAGCGTCTTGCGGACACTGGTCTCGGCTTCGCGGTCGGCGGCGTTCCTAGGCACGTATATCACGCTCTTCTACTACGGTGTTTGTCTCGCCCGGACGAGGATTGGGCCTCAGGTTATCGGCAAGGACCTGGCGGCGCGACAGAAGATCGACGCGGGCATATGCGTTGGTGCCGGATGCTGTTTGTGCGGCTGGAGTGTTCTCGTCGAGTCCGTCAGCCGCCGCAAAGACATGGCTCTTTTCGTCGCTCCGCGGGCCATGGCCACGCTATTGCCCAGACGGTACGGCATGGACAAGCAGTGGAGGGAGACGCTGGTTTTTGCCGCCAGCACGGCGGTCGTATTTACCTGCATTCATGAGAACCAGGCCCGTGTGCGAGGCGTGCTGGGTGGTGTTTTGGGATTGGTATTGCGCAACTAGATAGACAAAAACACTGTCAGGGGCATACACAAACCGACATGGCTGCGAACTTTTGGGTATCCTGGTAGAAGAAAAGAATGGATAGAGGGGACTTGGATGCAGTATAGAGCGCGGAGAACATGGTCGACCATTGCAGTGCTTTTTTCTACTGTTATACGTTGATTGGGTAGAGTAATCAGGTTTTGGAGCTCTGGACGAATGTAACTTAGAGGGAGGCGGAAGCTCTAGAGAACGTTTTACACCAAGCACGTGTGCTCCATACGGGATTTGCTTTGCTCAGTGTCACGCAAAAAGTGAAACATACTGTTTTTAACACCGATCTTTAAACGTCTTCGCCTATGTACGTACGAACGACGCCTGTCACTTGTCCCATCGCTTCCCTGGCCTTTTTCTTACATCTCTGCGACCACGTCGAGATTCTGATATACCCAGACCAGCGCAGGGATCGATTCCCTCGGAATGAGCGAGTTTCACGGTTTTTCAAAGAGAAAATTGGGGCGATAGGCGGGAGACTGGTTGGCGGATTGTGCGGTATCACGACGGGGCTGTTCCTAGCCAGGCTCCAGTCACTGAGAAGAGACAAAGGTTGTCTTCAGGTCGGTTGCTAGAGTACTCTGATTCAATCCCTACAGGACAAGACTCAAAGGGTTGCCAGGTCCAAACTCGTACTTACCACGGGCTTCTGTGGCGGAGGCTAGTGGCACTCGAGATTCTTGGATGTAACAATAGAGGAAGAAGCATCCTCCTAAAGTTGAAGCGCATTTCATTTCATTCCCCTGAAGAGGTCTCTACATATTTCAGCCTCCATACTGCTCTTCCAACGCAAGCCCTGAGCCTCCCAGTGGCTTCCCCTCGAGCCATCCCTTCTACTTGCATAAAATCCTGCACTGGCGTCGGCGCTCCACCTCGTGGCAATCGCTGGCGCACGACAAAGCCGGCAGCCGCCCATCTTCGGGCCGGACTCCAACACTCGGGTATAGCCGCCCAATGTGGAGCCACCCGGGAAGTCCGCGCGGCCGCCCAACGGCGACCGACCGCCGGACCGGGGTGGCTTCGAACCCCACCGGTCATCTACCTCAATCCAATCCTTCGGCTTAGCCACCTCCCTCATAATTCAACGACGAACCTTGTCGTAGGCAACAACTGTTGGAATGTCTTGCTTGTCAAAGGAAAAGAAAAGATAGAGAAAAACAAAAAGAACAAGGAAGAAGAAAGACCGTGCTTGGCGCGCCCTTGGAAATCCTTGTACAGAGTATAGAACCGTCGTTCTGGCTTTGGGTTTTTGCTGCCGGGCCGATGTCTCTGTCCTTGAAAACGGAGACAAACAACCGGGCCGTCCATGGCTGAGATCCCACGGGGTTACTGTGCTTGTCAAGATGCATCGCCAACAAGCGCGCTGGCGCGATATAAATTGGGAAAGCTTGGCAGGCAAACACACGAGGAAACCCGGAACGTCCTCCGCCGCAATGGTACCCCCTTCCAATATCCCGCGTTTTGTCAAGTTTGCAGTCCTCTTACCTGCTTTACTTACAACAATGGCGCCTTTTCAGGATGGTGCCGTCCACTCATAGCAGAAGACAGGTGTCACAAGCATAGAGGCCTGCTTACCCATTAATCTACGCGTCCGCGCGCGGCAGGGGATGATGAAAGAAAAGGGGGAAAAGCAAACAAGGGAGTCAAGGGAACAACAATCAAAAAAAGAAGAATTGCCGACAAAAACGTGCTCGAACCTGCTCAGCCCTTTATTCTCCCAGACAGATAGAATTCCACACCGACTCCGAGGACGTCGAGATCTGGTAGACTGTCTTCTGCTGTGTTACCGGGCTGACACTCTGGGGCCAGTTTGACCAGTATGGAGAGCCGCCCCATATTGGAAATCCCCGTCCACGTGGATCGCGCCGCGCCGTTCCTTCGGGGCCAGAATGCTTCCCGGACCCCTAGCACCATCATGAGCCCGAGTGTAAGATCTTTGGTGCTAGTGGCTTGGGGCATTCTCGGTTCTGTCGGTTTCCGTGAGCCCGGGAAGGGGGAGGGGGTGCACTCAGTGGTGGACGCAGTATGTCAAAATGACATATATTCAGTAGAAGAATGCCGGCACCGATTGCACACCAATCCAGCCTCAGGCAGTGCTGCTTTTTTTTCTTATAGGTTTGTATTCCAGCACTCTCTGTTCGTTGAGTTGAGTTACTTCCAAACCTTGGTGCCTCTCTTCGACCTTGAGACCCCCCCCCCGAGGCCTCCTCACCTTGCCTTCTCACTCGCAACATACTCCTTCAATTTCCACATCACAACCACCACCGCCAGGAAGAACCATTCACGACACCGGTCCTCAAACCGCCAGAATGCGCCTCGTAACCCCCACAGCCGCAGTCGCGCTCGCCTCCCTCGTTGCAGGGAGCCCCTCCCTCCACAGGACACGCAACACCCCATGCGTCCCGTCCACAAACACCACCTCGCCCCCGGTGAACTTTGGCGCCATCGTCTTCCGCGCGATGGACATGCTCGACATCTTCGGCCCCCTCGACGCCCTCCAGCTCGTCGCTCACAACCGCCATCTGAACCTCCACCTGATCGCCGCGACCCTCGACCCGGTCACCACCGCCCCGCAGGCCGCCGGCATGAACGTCTACAACTCGTCCTTCTGGCCGACGATCCAGCCCACCGCCACCTTCGACGATGACCTCGACCTCGACGTACTCATCGTCCCCGGCGGGCCCGGCACCCGCGCGCCCGGCCTGGAGCACATTGTCGAGTACGTCAGGAGGTACCACCCGAAGGTCAAGTACCTCATCACCATCTGCACGGGCGCCAGCTTCGCGGCCAAGGCGGGCGCGCTGGATGGCAAGAGAGCCACGACGAACAAGGCGGCCTGGAAGCTGATTACAGCCATGGGGCCTAATGTCCAGTGGGTTTCGCCGGCCCGGTATGTGGTCGATGGCAACGTCTGGACTTCGTCTGGTGTAAGTCGGCCTCCTCTCATCCCGTCTCTAACCCCCCCTCTTGAGCGCAGGTCGCCTGGATGGAAGAAGAAGAACAAAACTTACTGATTGAGCGGCGCAGGTCAGTTCCGGCCTGGACTTGACCGTCGCCTTCATCAAGGAGGTCTACGGCGAGGAGCTGGCGACCAAGGTCGGCAGGGTCATGGAGTATGTCCCGAACCCCGCCGACTGGGACCCCTTTGCGGAGATCAACGGCGTCGGGCCCACGAACAACTTCTAGAAACCAGTACTTTCGGAAACGGACGGAGGTCGACGTTCTGGTTTTGGGGGGGTGCGGATGCATATCAAGCTCATAGCAAGGCGGTGTATTTTTCGACTGAGAGAGTTGCGTGGGGATGGGAGCGACTTTGACGACTTGGCTTGTAAGGCCATTGAGTTAACAACATTGCTGATCATGTTCGCGCTATGTCTATATTCTACGCTGCATCGCCTTCGAAAACCAGGGACCAAATCTAAAATGTCAACACGTGAACTCAAGCAGACTTGGAAGCCTTCTCCACCGCGATCAACCGCTGAACGGAGTCCCTCAAGGTGGCGTTCAGGGGCGTATACTTCAGCCCCAGCACCCGCTCCGCCTTGCTCCCGTCAACGGCGTAGCGCTCCTCTGTCTTCCCGTACCTCGGACGTCCCTCTGGGACCCTGGTCTTCGCCTCCGGAACCTCCTCGCGGACGAGATCCGCCGCAGTCTGCCAGTCGAATCCTTCGCCGACGAGGAATCGCTCGCCTCCCGCCGCCGGCGTCTCGACCGCGCCGACCAGCGCCCGTGCAACGTCCCGCACGTCAGCGTAGCCGCCAAAGTCCGTCGGCGGGACCTCCTTCGCGTCAACCAGCTTCCAGAGAAGCCCCATCGACTCGCTCAGGCGGCCAAGGTCGGGAGTGCCGAGGTACGGGCCGAACACCCACGGCGGGCAGATGTTGGCCAGAGTGAACGCCACGGCCGTGTGCTCACCCATCCAGCGCCACATGGCCTTCTCCGCGAGGGCCTTGGAGGCGCAGTACGCCGCAGCGCCGCTGTCCGTCTTGGACGCCTCTTCGTAGCTCATAGGGTTCCAGTCGTCCTCGGTGTAGGTGTGGCCCGGGCGGTACCCCTTGGCCAAGTCGACGATGGACGCAAACGACGAAACGTTGACGATGCGCTTCACCTCGGAACCGTATAGCCGCGCGGCTTCGAGGATGGCAAGCGAGCCGTTAATGGCAGGCTGCAGGAGGTCCGTCTCGTTGTTCTTGGGGTTGAGGATAAAGGGGGATGCGGTGTGGATGATGCCCGTCACGCCAGCAAGTGCGTCTTGGTAGGATTCATGCTTGGTGATGTCCGGGACGATGGCGAAGGAGAGTCGGTGGGACGAGTCTGGGAAGAGGGAGCGAAGGTTGTTGCTTGAAGACTCGGAGCGGGCCGTTGCGCGGACGTTGTACCCGCGTTCGAGAGCGAGGCCGACGACATGGGTGCCGATGTAGCCGTTGGCGCCTGTGACGAGGAGGGTTTGGTTTGACGCCATTGTGAATGCTTTGCCTCAGATGTTTGGGTGTAAGGTGAGGATGGAGTGCCGGTAAGGGGGTTTATCAATCTTCTCCGCTTGGATGAAAAGATGCTGTGTCAAGGTGATTTTCAATTCTGTTGTCGATCATGCCCAATAACCTCAAAACTTGTGCGACGAATCTACCTCTCTTTATACCTACAAAGAAGCCCGGTCAACCCCCAACTGGATGGCCGAAACCGTCGCCATTTGGATTTCAAAGAATGACGATGGTTTTCGGGGTTCCAGAATCTCGTCAGCACGATCCCTTACTGAGCAGGCGACAAACTAAACGCCGCTGCACCTCAACGGCGCTGGCGCTCACCCTTGCGAAATACCTCCCAAGGCTGACACGAATAATGCGAGTGACATCACATGGTGTAAGCAGACGATCTGGGTAAGGATTTCGTCAAATGGGTTAGCACCGCTTCTAGTGTACGGTCCTCGTGGCGAGGTTTTGCTTGTCGGTGATTGCTCCACTTGGAAGTCGGACGTTGAGGGAGACTCTTTTCGCCGACACCTCTCAAGGTGAAGATGCGGCGATAAGAGGTTTTGGCGGGTAAGGTGGGGGTTTGTTACGACCTGAAGCACATCTCATGCACAATGGCAGCAGAGCTGTGCGCAGCATTTATAATGCACGGGCAGTTGTTCTGCCGAGTTAAGGCAGCACCGCTGGAGTGATCAGACAAGCTGACAATGCCCCCTATGCTTACCTGTAAGTACCGTGCGTTTCTAGCCTGTGCTTACCAGATAAGCACAGGGGGCATTGTTAGCTTGTGTGTAGACTCGCACAGCTGCTGATGGGGCAAGGTCGGCCCGGTGTAATCGAGAATTCACCGGGGTGAAGACGGCTCACCGGAAACAGAGCCGAGGATATGTATTTCGACCCCAACGGTGATGCTAGGGATTCGATTCTACCCTATTTGAGCCGGGAACATGGGGCTTCTGGTCCGATCCAAGCTGCCATTATCAAACGGTAAAGAACACAGCCACATCCAGACCACGAACCTCCCTCTATCAAGGGATCGAGCACTTTGCCGGCGGTGCTGGCCAAGATCACGGCATCTCGGCAGGGCCATCCTGGCACTGTTGTTTACAAAACACCAGTCTCACCGCGTTAACCGCGACAGGCAGAGCCCGCAGATTATGCAGGCTCAGACCTGGATGGCGATTCCTCAAACCGAGCTGTCAGAAGGCTTCTGACATCCCAATCTGAAGACCACGCCCGCAATTCACAACTGGCTCATAACGCGGGCTGCCAAGCGACCCACCGAGCCGGACGCAAGCCCATGGGTCTTGAAGATTCTCTGAGGCTAATCGCTGCTAGATGAGACGAGGATCCAGATCTCCAGGCACGAGGTCCGGTACCCCGGCTCGGCAAACTGTAGCTCATGTATGGCATCGGGGCGGCGGTCGGGAGGAACCGGAGCGGAAATCTGGGGTAGGTCGGGTCGAACCTCGACGAGGGCGCATCATTCCGGGGCGGTTGACGGCAAACGGGGCCTGTAGGAGAGCTTCTTGATTCTCGGGAAGCCACGCTTGCTGCCGTGGTCCATGTAAGTCGCGAGTACCCAGTTAAGGGTGGACAAAGGCATCGGGCAGCCGTCATGACGTGGGCTTGCAGACGGCACGAGAGTCAGTGACATCCTCCTAGCCACAAGGCTGATAGAACGCATGGTTGGTGCGTCCCTGGACATGACATACTGGCAAGCTGAAGGCGAATATCAACACTGACTAGTTTTCTGACCTGACACTACTTGGTCGTGATATGTCAGTTAGCGTTTTATCACACTAGAACCACATATGGCTGAGTTTTTCCAAGCCATAGCTCCTGTATGTTAGTCATGTCCTAGCACAGCCGAACGCCGTTCAGAGATATGTGTTGCAAGGCATCAACATGGGGGGAACGTGACGGTAGTGTCATATCATGCTAGGTCGATCGACGTTGAAGATAATGAAAACGATGCGACCTGGGCCCTGTTTGGCGTCCAGCACGCACTTAGTACGCAGGCCTCCGGCGGCAAACACATAGGCCGCGGCACTGATGCTGACGGGTATCCTCGGCAAGCGCATCGTCAGTCCCGAAGTATTCGGAGGATACAGAGACGATATAGGCGAAGCCAGGAGCTCTTAGGGCCGACGAAGCCGTGATGCTCCGGCGTATCGGGCCAACCAGGCTGGTCATTGGGTTGGGTGAGTCGAGAGGTAGATCTCGGGCCCCACTAACCGCCTGAACGCCCCAGCCCTGTTTTGATGGACCAGGATGACATGTACGAAGTATTCCGTACAGGTCAAGCAGCAGGCCAAGACTCCTCTCCAAATGGCAGAGATGGGTGGCTTGCACAATTCGCAACACCCTTCGTAGTTGAAGGTGGCTGTACAAGGTACATTTGTTGAATTGAAGAACGAGCATGAATGAGCATTTTGGTGCGCATCCCGCTTCGCCAACACGGACGACGAAGCCAAAAAAGGTGCGGTCATGGGGGTGACCGAGAACGGAGTCGTAAACGGCCCTTCTCGACCATTATCTCTCTGGAGCTAAAATCGGCTGAGTCGAGGCTGAAAGTGCCTCATACACCAGGCAACACGTTTCATTAGCTGGGCTCAGTCGAGCTTGGCGGGTTGGGTGATGGAGCATTGAGTGATTTATGGAGCTGAGATTTTCTGTCGATACTCGTAGTCATAGCTTCAGACTGGATGGAGGTGAACGTGTTGGCAGGTTTGGCAGGGACCCAGAGATCGGACCCTTGGGGCGGAGAAACAGCTTTGGTGCGGGTGGGGTGCGAATCAGCTGTTGAACCGGGTATGACTACGGATACTGTGGCATGTCTTGTCTTGAGTCCATTTGGGGAGGTCGGAGGATGACAATTATAAAAATATCCGCCACATTAAACTGGAACGGTGAGCAAGAAGCTGGGCGTCGAAGGTGCCAGAGCTTTTTTTGTTGTTGCCCGGCGTGGACCTCGGTCGTTGTATTAGTAAACTAGCCCTACTTCTAGTAGTTACGAGACTTCTAGTACTTATAAGTAGCGTTCTTAGTT
>PUHP01000636.1:9492-21092 GCA_006783085.1 Colletotrichum shisoi | reverse complement strand
CCCCCCCCCCCCCCCCCCCCTAAAGCACACGCAAACAACTTTCCTTTTTTCTTTCTTTTTTTTCTCACGAGCTGTGCAAAGAAAAAGAAGCATCAAGTTCTCCCCTCATACCGCCCTGAAATTCATGACCGAGGCGGTACATCTTGAGTCCCCTCTTACCCCCTCCCCCCATTCCTCAACACGATCCTCTCATATGCATGGGTTCGCCATCTCGCAGGTCTCACCCACCGCGACGGAACATTGCCCGGAAGGCCTCTCCCGGGACGGCCGACATGGGTTCAACTCCAAAGGGGGGAGGGGGGTATCTGAAGCTCCAAGCCCATAAGCCGCAAGGGCGGGAGGGGGGGGACTCCGAACTCGCAACCATCGACCGTGTGGACTAGCTGGTTTCCCGGGTCGAGATCCCGCGTGTCTTGAATCTTCTTGGTGAGGTCCGTTCCCCCGATGATGCCGGTCCCCCTTTCCCCCTTCCCATCCCACTGGCTCGCGGGACTCCATCCGTCTAGCCCAGGGCGAGTCTAGTAGAGAGCACATCTCATTCACAGAAGTAGGCGGGAGGGGGAAAAAAGCAACCCATCATCTTTCTTGTTGTCTCGAGGCGATCTCCAGTGCTCCACCAGACGAGCCAACTTCGGCTGCGGCCCACAACAACAACTACGACTCCCGGGGGTGTTCCTGACGGTGGTGGAGGGCGGGCTAGACTTCTGCTTTGAGATGGAACTGAGCAAACATTGCCAGGGAACCAGGGGGGGGGTAGATGCTCTGAGCATCCATCATCCGCATCATCACGGATACATAAGCCAAAGTGCTCGCACGATGTTGAAGGTGATGAGGACTCGGAAACCATCGCACTGAGCAGCATTCCCCAAGAAAGACACGGGTTCGTCTAGCAGGTCACGGTAGTTAATCTTCACCATCATCACCACCACCAACACCACCATCATCGTCATCATCTTCTTATTCCTCCTCCTCCTCTTCCAAAGAACTACAAGCCAAAGACGAGAAGATGAGGCGCAACTCGGAATACAGGGAGGCGGGTCCTCCCCTGGATCTCTGCGTTCCCATCACCGAGGAGAAGGACGTCGAGATCATCATCACACACAACATCGGCGAAGAGACATATCCGGAGAAGGACACCCAGCAGACGCAGGCCGTCATGGGGACAGAGTCGTTCACGTCCACCCATAGCGACGACGAGTCCGGCAGCAGCGTGAGCAGCGACCCCGAGAAGCCACCCATGTCCAAGGTGCGAAGCATCGCCCTCGTCACAACAGTCAGCGGCGCAAGCTTCATGAACGTGAGTCCATATCCATCCACGCGGACATTGTCCCCCCCTGGCATAAAACACTCTCTCTGACTTTTCCCACCTCTCTTCCAACACATAGACCCTCTCAGTACAGGCCGTCGTCATCATCCTCCCGACCATCGGCCGTGACATCGGCATCCCGGAATCCCGCCTCCAGTGGATCGTCTCGGCCTACTCCCTCGCCTTCGGCTGCTTCCTCCTGCTCTGGGGCCGCATCGCCGACATCTACGACAAGCGCATCATCTTCATCGCCGGCACCGCCTGGCTCGCCGCCACCACCCTCGCCAACCCCTTCGTCCCCAACGAGGTCGCCTTCAACCTGTTCCGCGGCCTGCAGGGCCTCGGCGCCGCCGCCAACGTGCCCACCGCCATCGGCATCCTGGGGACGACGTTCCCGCCGGGCAAGACGAAGACGTACGCCTTCGTCGCCTACGGCGCCGGCGTGCCGCTCGGGAGCGTCTTCGGCACCATCCTCTCGGGCTTCATCGCGCAGTACGCCAGCTGGAAGTGGGTGTTTGGCGTCATGGCCCTCCTCGCCGGTCTCGTCGCCGCCGCCGGCTGCTTCTTCATCCCGCCCGTCGCCCCGACAGCGGTAGCAGCGCCGAGCGATACAAAGGCCCCCGGCGCCGGCAAGTTCGAGTCCGTCGACTGGATCGGCGGCGGCCTCATCACCGTCGGCCTCTTCGCGCTGATGCTGGCCCTGACCGAGGGCAACGTGGTCGGCTGGCGGACGCCCTGGGTCCCCGCGCTCATCGTCGCGTCCCTCGCCGTCATGGCCGTCTTCTGGTTCTGGCAGCGCCACCTCGAGTTCAAGACGGACCGGCTGCCCCTGATGAAGACGTCCATCTTCCACAGCGGCAAGTTCTGCGCCGCGCTCGCCATCATGGGCCTCTTCTTCGCCTCCTTCAACAACTTCCTCATCTTCGCCACCTACTTCTACCAGGACTACCAGGCCAAGTCCATCCTCACGACGACGCTGTACTTCCTGCCCACGGGCATCGGCGGCATCCTCGTCGCCTGGGCCGCCGCCCTCTTGATCTCGCGCGTGCCGACCTACATCCTCCTCGTCTGCGGCAACGTCTCCGTCTCCATCGCCTGTCTCCTCTTCGCGACGCCCATCCCGACGAGCACGTCCTACTTCGCCTACGGCCTGCCCGCCATGCTGCTGTCCGTCATCGGCGCCGACATGGCGTGGCCCACGCTCATTCTGTTTGTCTCCAAGGCGCTGCCCCAGGAGGACCAGGCCCTGGGAGGCGCGCTCGTCAACTCGGTCGGCCAGGTCGGCCGGTCCGTCGGCCTGGCCATCTCCACTGCCGTCCAGACGGCCATCATGGCCAAGGCCAGGGGTGTCTCGGTCGAGAACGCGGGCCCCGTGGGGGAGTGGGACCAGCCCTCGTTGGACGGTCTCCGGGCGGCCAACTGGATGAACTTTGCCCTCGGCGTCACTTCCCTTACCATTGTCGTATTGTTCTTCCGCAGCTCAGAGATCGTGGGGAGGGCCGAGCAGGCGCCGAGGAAGAAGGCGTCGGATGTTGAAGAAGGGGTCGTGACCCGCAGCGAGATCATTGGGGATAAAGATTAAAGACTAGATTTCCTATGTTCGAATACAAAAGTTCTGATTTTTCTCTTCACTCAACATCGCCAGTCGGTTTATAAGTCGACTCCTCGCTCATGTTCCATTCGGCCAAACCCTGACTTGTGGTGAGCCTTGAATATTCGAGCTATCCATGTTCCAATGGCGCAGCTAAAACAGAGCCAGGGTCAGCATCGTCTTCTGGACATTGAGTGATGGCATCAACCCATCAGTTGGGGTCCTTGAGGGTTAAGCCGGAGTTGAGTGACTACATTCGAGAGGAAGCACAGCAAAGACGGCTTATTCGCACCGAGACTCTCCACACCTCCTCCCCCTGGAGCAAGCACGCCACAAAGACATGTAGGCCACGCCAAGGTTGATTGTCCGGCCTGTCCCATCCCATACGATCATGTCATTTCGATCATCGATTTCCCCTTTTTCCCAGCCGAGCGTTTCCTGTACCGCCAAGTTCCAACGTCCGGGGGCCCTTGCTCCTTGGCTCTGCGGCGCAGACGGAGAACGAAATGTTTGCTTCCAAAAGCAACCCGCCGCCACCCCTGCCTACCCCGGAGACTCGAAGAACAAGCATCCCTGGTCCCAACGGGCAAACTCGACCGTGCAAGCCCCTCCTCCTCCTCCTCCTCCTCCTCACCGCACCTCTAAACGAGACAAACATCGAGCACGCAAAGTGAAGACACCCTTGAAGCGAGACTCGACCGCGCGGGGGCTCCGGCAAGCATTACACAGCAGCACTCTGATATCCGGCGCCGGGATTGCAACGCTGTCTGCTTTTGGGCCCCGTTCCCGTCTCTGCATGTCGTCTCGTGTTTGTTCTCTGGGGACGGTGGGCAGCTCGCTGCACGGCTGGGCGCCTCATCACCGGGCGGCACCGGGAATCGCGCCGTGGGCTCTAGGTTCCGGGGTCCCGGCTGCTTGCTTGGTGGCGTTGCATTGATCAGCGAGCAGACAATGTTGCCACCGTTGCAGAACATTTGTGTTGGAGCCAACTGCATCGAGGACCGAGGGGGGGGTCACTGTTCCGAGTTGTTGAAGGTCTTCTCGACAGTGCTCAACTGCATAGAGCTCAACTACATAGAAAGGGGCTGGGTTTGGGTAACTTCGAGACAATGCCCTACATGCCCTACATGCCACTATGCCACTACAGAACATTCTTACATTCACCAACACAGCCGGGACTTCTGAGCAAAATGAAGTCGATGACGTGTAAAACTGTCTCGCAGCAATTCATCCGGATCCCTCTGTCTCTCACCGCCAAGCGGCCAAGCCATGATAAATGCCATACACAATCTCCATTCCTTTGATCTCCTGCTCTATTGTCATCCGCATTGAAGGCACAAGATGGCCCGCAAACCCGTAGTCATTGCCGTGGCTCTCACCCGGCAGCACAAAAGCTTTCTGAGACGCGCGCCTCCGCCTCATCAACCAGGCGTTGTGGCACGCGATGGTACTTGGGGGTCCGGCCTCGAAACATTAGCCTCCCCGGTTCCATGAACACTGCACTTTGACGAGGTACTAGACACGGACAATCAACACAGGTCTCTGCTCAGTAGGTGAACTCTGATAGTTTAAAGAGACCAGTCCAGCCGTTTAACCGCGGCCCTGGGATGATGCAAGAGGAGGGCGTCGGTCTTGTAGGCACGGGAGGGGTTCGTATTCTTTAGCCATGGAGAGATGAGTTGGAAATAGATGAACACAGTGTCATAAGTCGGGCTCTGCTGTAGCACGCGAAAGGGTCTGTACACACCGATCATTCCCAGGCATTCTGACACTTTTCATGCGCGGGCAACGCCCAAGTCTTCATCCAAGCCATGTCCAACACCTCCTCTGCAGTCGGCCGCTCGCTGGGTCTCCACGCGAGCATCCGACGTAGCATCTCAAACAACGCAGCTTTCTCCTCGTCGTCGATGACGTCCATGCCGCAAGACTGTCTCGGTTCCTGCACCCACTGCTCAAATCGCCTGTCCCACGTCCATATGTCACGCTCATTGCTGAGCGGTCGCCCCGCCTCGTCGAACCATTTCGACCGTTCCTCCCAGCTACTCCACCACTCGGACGGCAGGGGACCTTGCAAATGAACCTGCTGGGCCGTGATTTCGTCCTGGGGCGCGAGGATCCCGTCGATTAGGGATCTGTGGGCGAGCAACTCGAAGACGGTGCATCCGAGACTCCATATGTCGGATGCCAACGAGAGCGGCGTCTTCGGCTCGAAGAACGCCTCGGGCGGACGGATCACGAGGGGCGTGTACGATTCAAAGCGGGATTTCTCTGACGGGCGAAAGGCGACGCCAAAGTCGACGAGTAGTAGCTTTGCTTCGTTCAAGGCGATCTCATCGCTTGCCTTTCCCAGCCACACGGGCGGGATGGCGTACGGAGGAACCCCAGCTGCCGAAGAGGTGGGTTTTCCGTCGAGGCGGACGATGGCCTCTGGCTCTGGGGCTCCAAACTCGGCATAGAACTGGTCAGCTGAGACGTTGTTGAGTGATGACGGTAGCTGGAGAAGGAGGTTGCCGAGATGGAGATCTGAGGCAGGGAGTTAGTTGATGGGTTAACGGAGAGAGATGTGGCAGCGGAGAGAACGAGGACCAAAATTATGTACCCCCATGAGCATAACCGTGTGAGTGTACGATAGACACAGCTATAGCAAGTTGAGCAGCCAGAGACCGGGCGACGTCGAGCTGGAATAGTCTCGGGTCGGACGCCTCCTTCGCGTCCATGAGGCTGCATCTGGCCGGGAGTGTTACGAAGCAAGGATGAGTCCCGTTGGGGCCTTCAAGAGTAAAACGGTCGAGGACCAGAGGGATCATGGCCGCCTTGCCTCCCGCGTGGCTGAATCCATCAGAGGTAGCAGCAACGCCTGTCGTGAGCTGAGACAGAATATCCACTTCGCGGCCGTCCGCATCTGCGGTGCCGACTTTGATGGCGACATACGTCGACGTCTGACTGTCAAGAGCAAGCCATGCCGTCGAGAATGCGCCGTGGCCGAGCTTGTGGATTACGCGATAACGCTCGTGAAGAACATCTTCGATCCGGATGGGGTGATAGCCACCCGGCCGGTAGTCGCTCAGTGCCTCGACGTCTTCGACATACTCATACTCAATACGCGATGCTGACATGGTGGAGTATAGGGCACTCGACTGAATGCGGGAAGGTCGTTTGAAGAGTTGAAAGGGTGAATGACACGCTCGTCGCGGAACAACGCGTCGCAGGGGGGTCGGCAGGCCGCTCGTCAGCAACAGGCCAGAGGCGGACAGCCTGCTGCCGAGGTGGTTGTGTAGAAGAGTAGGAAGTCTAGGAGACATGCTCGGCGATGGCGGCGTACTGATTGAAATAACAAAACAGGAAGCGTTTTGCGTAGTTAATTGCTGAATGTGTTGTTGGTGAAGACTGTTTCTTTTATGTTCAAGAGAGGTTTAGACTGTAGCCGCCTGGGCGCCCCCCCCCCCCTCCTTACATGGATGGCCTCCATGTCTGGCTACCCACTCTCGGTTCCAACAACAAGGTTCCACAAAGCCAAGATTACCGGAACGGAAGCAGTCATGCGATAAGTGACAGCCTAGGATCATCAATGAATGAACGGGGAAATGCTCCGTGGCATTTGTCCGCTGCATCATGCCGCTTCTTCAGTTCCGTCGAATTATGAATACAAACAGCAGATGGCGTGGGTCTAGGACACCTCAAATCAACGTTTCTCATTGATTTCCACAGAGCTGCGCCTCGGATCGATGCGCCGTACTACGTGTTTTCGCGGGCGTGCAGCTGCCCGAGCAGCGCCGGCTCCGGAGACCCACCTCGGCTCCGGAGACCCACCTCGGACCCGGAGCCTCCGCCCCGGAAGATTGGTTTCGGAGCCGACCAGTCCGCAATTCGGGCGGTTGGTGGCGGAGGAGCTTCAGCCGATTGATTGACTTCGGGGTGATGGGCATCAATCCAACCCTTTCAGTGTCTGACATCCAAACCGCTAGCGCTGCCTGTCAGCACTAATTTGCGCCTCCTATCGACGGCCATTGACTGTCCAGCAGAGAACTGATTTAAACACCATGGGCACCCCCCCGTATGATTCATCCACGCATCCCCTCCCCAAGATCCGACAACTCCGAAGGCCTCTTCACAAACATCCACCAGTCAGTCACCCCTTAGCTTCTACGAGACGCCATGATCGCCTCAGGACTTGAGGGCGGCCTCGTGCCCTTCACGGCACTCGCCGCCATCCCATTAATACTTCTCTTCCTCGCCTACCTGGTCGTCAACCCAGTGGCCATGCACCCGAATGAACCGCCCCTCGCCCGCCCTACCATCCCCTTCATCGGCCACATCATAGGGCTCTTCCAGCACTCGTGGAAATACCTCGACATCGTCCAGTGAGTCTCGCGCTATTCGGATCCCATCAGTCCCGGGGGAGCACGGAGAAGAAACAGACCAACCAACCCCTCACCTCCCTTCTTCCCGCCGAAAAGCGCCAGACACCCCGGCCCGATCCTCACCCTCCCCATGCTCAACGGCAAAGCCTACATCATCACGGACCCGGACCTCGCGCAGTCCGCCATCCGCAACCGCGCCCTCAGCTTCGACCCGCACCTGCGGGACTTCGTACAGGGCATGACCGGCCCGGGCGTCGACGCCGCCACGATGGCGACCTGGGACGACCCGGCCTTCTTCGGGCCCTGGGTCAAGATCATCTACGGTGCGATGGCCGGGCGCCAGCTCCTCGCGCTGAACGTCTCGGCCGTCGGCCGCGTCGCCGCCACCCTGAACGCGGTGGGGGGAGGCGCCACGGACGTCGAGGACCTGTACCGCTGGACCCGCGAGGTGTTCACGCTGGCCAGCACGGATTCCCTCTACGGGCGCGAGAACCCGTTGCGGGCTGATAGGCGGCTGGTCGACGCGTACTGGTAAACGCTCACAACGCTCTCTCTCACTCTCTCTCTCACTGTCGTTCTCTTTCACACCGACACAAGCAAGCTCCGAGAAACATAACCCCCCATTTACTGACCGCCCCCAATACACCAGGGACTACGAAGCCGACGTGAGCAAGCTCATGCTCAAGCTCTTCCCTTCCCTCGTCGCGCCCCGCGGCCTCCGCGGCCGCGACCTCCTGGAGCGCGCCTTCGAATCCTTCTTCGCCGCGAACCACCACAGAGTGCCCGACGTGTCCCCGGTCGTCCGCGAGCGCCGCGCCCTCTCCGCCCGCTTCGGCGTGCTCCCCCGCGCCGCCGCGTCCATCGAGCTCACCTTCCTCCACGGCGCCGTCTCGAACACCTTCCCGGCCTTCTACTGGCTCTTCGCGCACGTCTTCAGCCGCCCGGAACTCCTCGCCCGCCTCCGCGAGGAAGCGCGGGCCCTGGTCGTCGAAGAGGAGGAGGAGAAGGAGGAGGAGGAGAAGGACACGGGCAGCAGCATCAGCCGCGGCGACGAGAAGAAGAAGAAGAAGAAGGAGAAGAAGAAGAAGAAGAAGCGCGCGGTGACGCTCCACGTCGACAGGATCGAAGAGCGCCGCCCGCTCCTCGTGTCCTGCTTCCGCGAGATGCACCGCCTGCACGCGGCCGGGGTGCTCGTGCGCAAGGTCATGTCCGACACGACCATCTCGGACGACGGGGGAACGGCCTACGTCCTGCGCAGGGACGCGCAGGTGCAGGCGCCGCAGACGGTGATGCAGACGAGCCCGCGGATCTGGGGCGACGACGCGGCCGAGTTCGTCGGCGACAGGTTCCTCAAGGCGGCGGAGGCCAAGGGGGAGGCCGTCGCCGGCTTTGCGCCGCGGGGGTTCCTCGCGTTCGGCGGCGGGAAGCACATCTGGTAAGTTTCCTTTGGGGATTTCGCTCCTCTCGTCACCGGATCCGTGTCGACATCCCCCTTTTATAAGACCTACTCCCCCCCCCCCCCCTCTACTCCCCGAAACACAGAGAACACAGTAGAAAAATAAGAAAGGCTGACTTGAAAACGTATCAGTCCCGGACGGTTCTTCGCCAGCGGTGAGCTGTTGGGGTCCATGGCACTGCTGGTATCGGGCTTCGACTTCACGGACGCGGATGGCAACGTGCTTGCCGTCCCCGAGGCGGGGGCCGTTCAGCTCACGGGGTCGTTCGGGAAGCCGGTGCCTGGAAGCGATCTCCGGGGACGGATACGGAGGCGGCCCGGGTGGGAGGACGTCCATTGGGAAGTTGCCGCGTAGCAGACGGGAACCGGGCCACTTCGCTCTGTCGACTTGGATTCCTCCAAGCTTACTATAGGGGGAGAAAAAGAAGAAATATGTGAGCAATTCAAGCTGTGATGGAACAGAATGGGTATTATCGCATGCATAAAAGAACTTTCAAACCGCCCTATCTGACCTCACATCATCACGCAACTCACCTCCACCTACTTCTACAATTTCGTCCTCGTCCTCATCCTCATCATCATCATCATCCTCCTCCTCCTCCTCATCCCTCGCCATCCTTGTCAGCTTCTTCCTCACAGCCGGGTCCTTCTCCAGCTCCTGCCACAGCTCCAACCGCCACTCGTCAGCGCAGACGTCGTCCTCCTTGCGGATCCACGGCCACCGCCACAGCCCGGCCAAGATCAGGGACCTCTGCAAGGTGCGGAAGACGGTCTCCATGAGGATGAAGACGGTGGTCATGACGATGAGCGTCAGCCACCACACCCAGTCCGCGCCGAACGTCTTGGAGAAGCCGTCTCGGACCGCGTACGGCGACGGGGCGCGGGCGTAGACGGACGACAGGAAGCCGTTCCACGCCCACCACCCCGAGAAGGTGATGAAGAAGCACGCCATCGCGACGGCCGACTTGTGGTGGGTTTCGAGGATGCTGCGATACACAAAGTCAGCAATGGGGAAAACTTGGATTCGGAAAAACAAGTTGAGCTACGGCCGGCCGGCCGTCACTTACAAGCATTTGTAGTTGATCCAGACGACGCCCAGAGTGAAGGCGAGATCGCCGACGGCGAAGAGGCCCTGGTCGCTCGAGTGCGCGAACCACACGTATCCGGCCCAGACGCCCCAGTACGCCAGCACGCCCTGGCACGCCGCCGAGAACATCCACGCGGCGTACTTGACCAGGTTCAGCCCCATGTTCCGCTGGCCGTAGACGTACAGCTCCGGGACCGCGAGCAGCGTGTCGGCGCCGAGGTCCTGCTCCCAGATGCCCATGCAGATGACGCAGAGGCTGGTGAACAGGGTGTTGAAAACGGTCAGGCTGGCCATCTCGTACAGCGAGGTCCCCGTGTACCCGTTGTAGCGCTGGTACATGGCGGTGGGCAGGTAGAAGAACATCTCCTTCCAGAACGTGCAGAGGATGAACTTGGCGGTCCGGACGTAGTTCCACCGGCCATGCACCAGGAGCAGGCGCTGGAGGTACCGGAACTGGGCGATGGCGTAGTCGGCCACTCGAGCGGCCTGGAGCCCTTCCTTCCCCGAGATGCCGACGCCGACGTGGCTGGCGGAGATCATGGCCAGGTCGTTGGCGCCGTCGCCGATGGCAAGGGTCAATCCGTGGCCCATACGGCTTCCTGACTTGCGGAGCTGGGACCGAACGGTCTTGACCATGAGCGCCTTTTGCGCGGGCGAGGCGCGGCAGCAGATGACCGAGTCAACAAAGGGCACGACGGCGTAGAACTGGGCCGTCAAGTCGGGGGACCTCTCGATGGAAGCCAGGGAGTGTCCGTCGACGACGACGACGCTGTGGACCGAGCCGGAGTGCAGGTCCTCAGACAGCGCAACCAACTGGCCGTGGAGGTCCCCCTTGGCGACGTCGAGAGTGAACAGGTCAGAGACGGGCTGGCAGATACGGGCCGAATGGGCAATATTGATGGCCGTCTCGCGCTTGTCGCCCGTCAGCATCCAGATCTTGATGTTGGCGCGTCGGAGCTTGTCGATCGTCTCGGGCACGCCCTGCTGCAGCTTGTCCTCGATGGCAGACGCGCCGACGAGGGTCAGGGACTGCTCCATGGTCTCTGCCGCGGCTTCAATCTTTTCCTGGCGGTCCGTCAAGCTCGTGGCGCTGCTCAACTTGCGGAACTTCATGACGTTCTCGGTCAGCGTGCCCGTCTTGTCGGTGAAGATGTAGCCGACTTGGCCCAGGTTCTCGAGGATCGTGTTCGTGTTGCACCGCGCGGGCGTGTCCGTCTCGGCGTGGTACATCTCGACGTCGGAGTTGAGCATGAGCAGCTGGCCGACCTTGACGATCTCGAGACTGACGCAGCAATGGTGAAGCCTCAGTGAAGCTGGACGCGCAAAGAATGTAGTCGGACAATGTGCAGGGCCATTGTGCTGTTTCCCCAGACGGCTTCGATGATAAGACAGAGAGAGAAGAAGAGAATGAGATGGACACAAGAGAGAGAGAGAGAGAGAGAGAGAGAGAGAGAGAGAAAGAGGACCCGTGGGGAATTAAGGCGATGGAGAAAAAAAGACCGGGCGAAGAGAGTTCGTCATCGCAGGCCATGCGCCGTGGGTGGTGGGCTGACAAGGATCCTCGCGAAATTAGAGCCTGCAGATGCAATCTGTTGCTAAAGATATCAATCAACAACGAGGAGACTCCAGTGCAGAAACGGGCTGTACTGCGTGTGCTGCATCAGGCCATCAGCGGGCAGGTTCTGTGTTGATCTCCCCAAGTGGGCTCGACGACTATGGGGGTTCTGGGTGATTCTGTACCTCGATCACCCTGTATTTGGAAGAGTTGGGACGGAGCCCTTGGAGTAGAAGCCGGCGGT
>PUHP01000635.1:4079-18568 GCA_006783085.1 Colletotrichum shisoi | reverse complement strand
GCTCTGTGTGCCCCCCACCCCCCCCAATCGTTATTTCACGGTCCACCGCCCGAGGACACCCCCGTTCGCTCCTGTCGCTTCTGGGTCAATGTCCCCGATCTAAACTCCACACCCTTTCTTTCGCCTCCTGCCGTCGACGACATTCTCTCTTCTCTTCCCCAGAGCACAACGACGCAGACAGCAACGAGGAAGGAGAGTGCTCTCTGCCACAACTATCTTGCTGCACCAACCAATTCAGACTGCGCCTGGACCCAGATGAATATTCCTGAATCATTTGTACGTCTCTAGCAGCACTTTACCTGTGCCAGCCACGGCTCAACGGCTCAACGACCACACCCCTCCCAAATTTCCCGACTCCCTCTTCCATCCAAAAACCCCCTCGTCTCTACACGCGCTTCTGCCAATACACAACCGACTTGGAGCCAGAGCGAAAGAGATTCAACCCACCTCGAACAGTGTCTACCTCTACCGACCGTGTTCTCGCAACCAACTCTTTTGTTTTATTGTTTCTATTCCCTCGATACCCTCGGATTCTGTCCTAGTAGCCAGCCAGCTCTACTCCACTTTCCACGACCCGGTCGGTCGCTGCCAGATTCTTGTTCTCAATCTCATTCACACACACACCGTCTCTCTCTCTCTCTCCCCGCCACCGCTGCCGCTCTGCGCCTGCACGCGCGCCTACTGCTACCCGTTCGCCCTCGTTAAGGAAGCTGAGCCAGGCCTCGCTCCATGGAAAGTCGGGCGACTACAACAGAATCGAAGCATACATATCCAACTTCTCCTTGGATCCAAACACCAACGATAGCATCGTCCGCTTCGGCCACCTACTTCGACGCTCCCTCCCGCGCCCCGGCCCAGCTAGACTTCTGGCCGCTTCTCTTCCCCCAGCAAGCATCCGTCTATCAGGCACAGCTGCTGCACTATACAAATCTCGTCTCCCCTGGACGAGGAGGCGGCTTGCAACAACCCCAAGCGCTTCCTCAGACGACGGTGGCCACCCCTCAGATCCAGGCGGCGCCTAGGTCCCGATCCTCATCCAAGGTGTCGAACAAGGACAGCTCCGCGATCAAGGGCACCCAAGGAGGCCATGGGCATAGAGCTGGGCAGAACAAAGACAAAGGCGATCGCGCTGTCATAACAGGCAAGGACGCTCCGCCCAAGATGCAGCAGTCGTCATCCCAACAACCGGAGCTATCACACCCCCTCCCCGCTCGCCCTGCAGCCCGGACCGGTAATGGACAGTCCCACTCCAACTCGATGCCTTCCACTCCCCAGCAGCATGCTAGAAACTTCTCTTTCGAGTCGCGAGAGCCATCACCCACAGCAACAAACAACCACTCCCCCCGCTCTGCCTACTCCGAGACGAACAGCAACCTTCCCTCCTTGCGACCTCTGCCCCCGCGACTAGTGGGCGGATGCCAGTATGAGACGTCACAGATGAACTCAAAAAGGAGAATGCCCTATAGCATAGGAAGCGACAAGCTGGAGCGAACCAGCCCTGATAAGATCAAGAGCAAGCTGTCGGAAAATGAGGAACGGAAGTTGACCACAGACATGCGCGAACTGTACGACCGGTTAACGCCGACCGAAAAGGTTGAGGAGAACCGCCAAAAGCTTGTGGTTAAGCTTGAGAGGATTTTCAACGAGGAATGGCCCGGAAACGACATCCGCGTTCACCTCTTCGGCTCCTCTGGCAACTTGCTATGCTCGGACGACTCGGACGGTTCGTGATCCCCTCGCCTGGCCGATGACGTTTTGTGGGACCCCACGCTGACGCTTTAAAACAGTCGACATATGCATCACGACGCCGTGGAAAGAGCTGGAAGGGGTCTGCGTGATTGCAGACTTGCTGGCACGAAGTACGTCGTGTGTCTCTCTCGCTTTTCCAGCATTCGCTAATGAGTCAAACTCGAACAGAGGGCATGAAAAAGGTAGTCTGTATATCCGCCGCGAAAGTACCCATTGTCAAGATTTGGGATCCCGAGCTCGGCCTCGCATGCGACATGAACGTGAACAACACCTTGGCTTTGGAGAACACAAGGATGGTCCGAACATATGTGGAAGTCGACCCCCGTGTCCGGCCGTTGGCCATGATTGTCAAGTACTGGACACGACAGAGGATCGTGAACGACGCCGGTATGGTTTTCCACATGCTGCCTTGATGCTTGACAGAATTTGCTGACCAAACCAGCCTTTGGTGGCACCCTCAGTTCGTACACCTGGATCTGCCTGATCATTGGGTTTTTGCAACTTCGCGACCCTCCGGTTCTACCGTCGCTCCACCAGCGACAACATCAACGACTCCCTAAGAGAGGCGGGCAAGAGAGCGCGTTTGCGGACGACCTAGACAAACTACGTGGATTCGGCGATAAGAACAAGGCCTCGCTTGGCGAGCTTCTTTTTCAGTTTTTTCGCTTTTACGCCCACGAGTTCGACTACGACAAGAATGCCATCTCGATCCGTCTCGGACGAAAGGTGACGAAGCAGGAAAAGGGATGGCACATCGGCATTAATAACCATTTGTGCGTGGAGGAGCCATTTAATACCATTCGCAACTTGGGCAACACTGCGGATGAGTATTCGTTCCGCGGTCTTCACTTGGAGCTGCGACGAGCTTTCAACCTGATTTCGGAAGGGAAGTTGGACGAATGCTGCGAAAAGTATGTTTACCCCAAGGAAGAAACCCCGACGTTCCAGCGACCGCCGACACAAGCACGGCCTGTCATGATTCGGAGTTCTTCGCAACAACATTCCGGGAGAGGGGGACGGGGGAACTACCGAGGACGTCACTCGAACAACTTCCACCGGAATACGAACTCGAACCGCAGAGCCTCTTCAAGCGTGGCTTACGATACCAACACCATGTATATGCCTTCGGTCGCCATGACTCCCCAGGAGCTCGCATGGTACGCGCAGCAGGCTCAGTCACATCAGCAATACCCAGCGCTTGTAGGTGCAGCCATGGCCGCCCAGTTACAACAGGAAAATAACATTCGGTTCCAGCTCTATACTCAATCCCAGGTTTATCAGCAGGTCCAGGCTCAGATGGCTGCCCAGATGCATGCCGCCCAAAGGATGCAGGGTTCATCTTCGGTTTCCCAGCAGGGCTCGGAGCGTCCCCGGACCAACTCGTTTGACAAACCGCCACTCAGTGCTCCCATCGCTGGCCCCCAGGACTGGTACAGCGTGTATGGCGTTCCGATGGCTGCCTACTATGGTCAGGCTGGGTTCGCCTATCCGTCGTCGCCGGCTACCGCGGCCGCCAATTCTCCCGAGTATCGCAGGGGGCTCCAGAGGTCGTCGGCGACGCCAGAGTCGGGTGCTTCAACTTCTGGAAGCTCATTGAGGTCCCAGTCGCAACCCGCCTCACGTTCTGCTACGGGACAGCAGGTCCAAGGTTATTCCGGAAACAACACACCGACGAATAGAAGCGCAAACACCGCACGACAGGTGAACGAGGCTCCGATCCCAAGCTTCATTCCCGATGATGCTGATTTCGATGAGTCCACACAGCATCCCGTGAGCAATTCACCGGCTTCTGACGAAGGTGCTTACCTGGGATACTACGTTTCAGACGCGTCCAGTCCAGCACGTTCGCAAGGGACACCCAATGCCATTGCCTTTGGCGACACGACTCAGCCGGCCCAAGGACGTCGGAGACTGTCGACCGAAGTTCCGCAGACGATCCTCGATCGCAGAATGCGAAGGACATCGCGCTCACCGTCCCCCCTGGGCCATACTCGAGCCTATTCCACTGGCGGCAATGCAGCCGCGCCAGCCCAAGTAGGCACTTCGTCAAGCCCCAACGGACATCGAGTGGCTTCTCGGCCTTTGATAGTCAACGGCACCGGGTCATCTTTGCGAACGAGCTCGACGCCATCCCAACGCCACGACCCAGCGGGAACTGTAGCCGATTCCAACACCACCGAAGATCTAAGCCCGCTATCTCCGGGGAAGCCACTGCAAATCCAGGGTCTCGGGATTAGTGGCTATGCCGCAGACCAGGGAGATGACCTGCCTGAACCGGTTCAGACTCCGGTGATCGTCAACGGCACCACTACTCCGTCGTCCGCTCCCAACACAATGGCTGCTGCCTTGCCTACCACTGCCTCGTCCCAGCCTCTGGACGACCCCTCGTTCCGTGACAGAATCGCACTCATGTCAATGAACCAGTACGCATGGGCCTCGCAAGCGCAGACGCAACCGGAAGTTGTCAACGGCACCCAGATGTCTTTGCGCCAGAGGGCCATGTCGAGGCAGCAAAGCGGGGTCATAGCGCCACTCGATCTGGCTACCCGGGACAACAGGATAAACGGCCACCAGTTGAGCCACGACGCTCAGCATCTCTCGCCGATCAACGAGACTCGGTCTCCCTCGCCGACCGTTGTGAGGAAAGGTGAATACCCATTGAGAGCCGATCAGTCGTCATTTGTCCCGCAGAACTCTCTACCTAAGGTTCAGGGTGAGCCCCCCGTTGCCGCCCACACGAAGGGATCGGCGGCAAGCAACTCCAAGCAAGCCCAGTCATCGGCTCATTCGCCGAAGCGGCTATCGACATCCACGCAACGCTCAGTTCAGGTAGCAGCACAGTCGCAGGCGCAGACCTCTAGCCAGGCTCCGGCTCAATCACCAAAGGTCAATGGCATTCGAGAGAACGGTCATACTCGAGGCGTCAAGAGCGAAAGCCATGGTCCTGAAGGCACGTGGCAAAAGGCTACCAAGAGTCGCAGGAAGGGCGCGGATGCCAAGAACCAGCAGGGCGGCGGGTTCGTTCCGAGCGAACAGCTGCCCAAGCACGAGGCTGACCGAAAGGGCGGCTAAAGCTGAGGAGACAGGGCAAAAAACGCGTCCCGCCGTGGAGATGGTGGCATGACAGAGAGCCAGCATTGCTTTCTTTGGATATGACGTAGAGTGACGAAGAATCGCACGGGCGCAAAACAAAACAAGTTGCCGGCATTCCAACATCGGCTTCGTCATGGACAAATGTTGGACACTCGCATTCTGGATCGAGCATGAGTACTGTGGCAGGCGAAGGCGCTAAGTGTGGCCATGTGTACCTGGTAACGGGATTGACGCGCATGAACGGTTGTGAGAAGAGCCGCTGCAAACGCTAGCGGGGATGGATTTGGTGCTGTAACAGGCACTTTTCCGCAGCTTCGACTATCAGCACTCAACCTTGCTCAAAGGTGGCTGAATCAGTCGATTGCCATACGGAAAACGACCTAAGCAAAAGTGTGCGAAATCTCATCGTGCAGCAACAATATTTCGACGAATTGCATAAGTGGGAGGAAGAGAGTTGGGCTTTTGGCAGCTCGACATGTTGGCCCAAGCATTAAGACCGGAAAGGTCATTGCCATGCCTCAGTTGTCTTTTTCACCGATCAAGATCGTATGGGGGGTCTGTTGCATTTCCCCCCCCTCCGGGGCGGCAGGGTCTATTGTTTGTCTCATTGCATCTGCGGCAACGGTCTTCGGAATGGGTTACGGTTCAGGCATGCGTCAGCAAGTTTTCATTTGTCGGCAAAGTCATAACATGGAGCGAAAAGAGGCATATGGAGATAAAGGGAAAAGCAAGACAGCGTGTGGATGACGATGGCCCAGATCTGCATGTGGGACAGCTGTGACTGTCACGAAATACCCAGGCGGGAAATGGGTGGGCATGTGTACCCGGAGAGAAACGGCAGAAGTCGGCATGACCGCATTATAGGAGCGGAAAAGAACGTCAATGACTAGTGTCAGTGTAAGCAGATAGACGGGAAGCGTTAAAAAGAAATGATTTGAAAAATCAACAGGTATGTGTCTCGAGGTCGCGAATGGGAGAGGAGCCGAACCGCAGTAAGAAGATGCTGTCTACTTGATCCCTAGACACTTAAACAAGGGTTGCTGTCTTTCTTGTCGGGGCAGATATAGAATGCTCTTGATAGGTTTGCACCTTATGTGGGCTTTGTTTGATCATGTCTCAAGAGAAGGTTTGATCAGCTGAGGCCATCGTCAAATGCTTAGTTAGATGCATCCCTACCTACCTACCTAGGTAGGGGTAGGTGGCACGAGGGGTTCCAAGGTCCAAGGGTCGTCTCATGCAGAAGCATGATTACATCATCACCACGTTTTTTCCAAACCCGCAATCAGCCTTATCCGAGTGGTCAGCCTCCAATGACACCGAGGTCCTTACTTGGCAAAAAGGCAATTCCACCTGGCCCCCCCCCCCCAGGCGTTCTCGTAACTATCCTCCCGTCCTGGATGCAGCTGTTCCAGGCAGAAGCAATCCATCATCTACAAGTATGAAACGCGGCCTGACATTCATTTGCGCCACCCCCGTTCTGCACCACGTACTCACCCATCCGTATCGACACCGGCGAATCGCTGTATTGTAGCTAGCATTCCCTTGTTCGTGCTGTTCCCCTTCGTTCGATGACTGATGGAGATGATCGGCCCTGGTGCTCGACTGCTCGGTTCGGACGCTGCCCCTGCCTCTCATTTGGCTTACAGCTAACATGATGGGACGCCAACGCAGCCGTAGCGACGATGTTGCCTCGACGTCGCCTAAGGTCAGACGGTTCAGCAACGCGCTGCGCAAGATCTCGACCATGACTTCAGTTAAAGACGGCAAGCCTTTGGTAGGAGTTTTCATATCCTATATTATGTATATCACTACTGCAGTCTGCTTCATATCCCCCCGTTCCTCTCGACAACATGTCCATGGGGATGGTGACGGGACCACTTGGACTGGCCAGCAATGCTTACAATCCGAGGACAGAAGCCCGGCGGCGATGTCGAATTTGGATTTGGTGAGTCATCCGATGCGGTTTCGTCCCGCGACTCCAGCTCCGCAATTACCTTCAACGACTCGGATATCAACCTTCGGCAGCTTCAACAGCTGACGCAACGAGTGCGATCAACTCTCGCTAGCAAGGACGCAGACGCCGCAGTCAAGAATTATGCTAAGGCCAGATACCATGCAACAATTTGCCAGTCCTTGTTCGACGTCTCAACACTTGCACCGGCAGTCAATGGACAAGCAAATAGGGCCAGCCCAGAAGGCAGAGGCGTGTCGCATGAGTCCTCTCTCGACGTGCCCCACAGCCCGACGACAATCCATAGTCGATCATTGTTAAGTGGGAGGAGCCTCTCAGAAGTCACGACAGGGCAGAGTTGTGGTCAACGTTCCGGTCCAAGCCACGAGACGTGCCTATCGGCAGTCCGCGACTGGAAGGAATGCGTCGAGTCGCTGCTAGAGGCCCTCAAGCTCACTCTCTCAGAGACGTACAAGATTTATGAGCCCTACGCTACTCCACGTATGGTGGAGTCCCTGTTTCAGAACAAAGAGTTCCGTGCGGCTGCGATTCAACAAATGAGGAAGACCAGCATCGACAAGACTCTCTCGGCAAGCCCCGATTTCTTCCCGCGATACATCATACGGCTCAGGAACTACGATCACGTCAGGCAAGACCTCGTCGACATGACTCGCCTCTTGCAGCTGGCGGAGTCCGGTGTCTCTGACGAAAGACTTGTAAAAGAGTATCATGTCTCACCCCGAGGCGATGCCATTCTCGAATTTGCGAACATTGGAGCCGAGCCCCTACCGGTTCTCAGATTCCGCGTCTCTTCGTTCTTGCTTGCAGAAACTTCACCCATCTTTGAGAGAATTTTCGCCAAGCACTCCCACATAGAAATGCATGACGATGAGGATGTGACTGACCAGTTGGCACCCCCACCATCACCATACATATGCGACGACGGGACCGAGGCAAACTTGTACCGCATGCCGCAGCTGGAGAGTGACTCGGGACATGCTCTCACGATTCTCCTTCACGCGGCACACATGCACAATGACAAGGTTCCACGGGAAGTATCCTTCGAACAGCTCGTTGCCATCGCCGACGTCTGCCTGAGATATCGGTGCACCTCGCCGCTTGAGCTGTTTGTCGAGCACAGATGGCTGCCACAATGGATTCACAAAAGCAGCGAAGACATGCCTGGCGGGATGCTTCTGATCAGCTACGCCTTTGGGCTTAGGCAATTGTTCACACGCATGTCGAAAACCGTCATTCTCAACCTTGTCGACGAGGAAGAACTGAAGAACAAGCCGTGGCCGCGGAAGATGAAAGATAGGATCTTGGCTGTGAGAGGAGCAAAGATGGCCCAGGTGCACGCTTGCTGTGTAAACACGATACAGGAATATCTGTGCCCGTCGTTGGCAGCTGCCGAACAGGATGATGCACCAAACCTACCGAGCGGGCTCAGTCCGCCGCCGCAAGCCAGGAGCCGCTCACGCAGCCCGAGACCTTCTCCTACCGGGGTATCGCCTCCCATACAGCCGTCGGTGTTCAGCAGCAGACCAAGGTGTCCCAGAGGGGGCCATTGGTGCGATGCGACGAATCTCGGCTGGCTCATGCTCATCTATGGGGAACTGCAACTTCTCCCTACAATCATGAAGCCGATGGCGATCAAAGACCGGACCAACCCCCAGCAAACGCCTCGCAGGAGTCTGGCCCAGCTTGTTGACCTACTACGGACCATCGCCAGCCCACCGCAGGCTCTGCACAAGGGTGGAGTCTGCGACCCGACGCCGAAGTTTCGCACTGCGATCAGCGACATATACAACAGCGTCTCTGGCTTGACGCTGTACGACATCAGCAAGCGTTCGCACGGTTGGGGTTTGTCTAGACACCGGTCTGGCCAGCCGCAGGCCGTTCTGCAAAAGGGACTCAAGTATCCCGGCAATGAGGAGCGGGGTGCGAAGAGTGATTTGACAGACACAATTCGTCTGAGAATCCTGCAGAGTGCTGATAGCATAGACGATTTACATACCATGGCGATGATCAACCGAGGCTTTTATCAGACGTTTAAAAAGAACCAGCTGTCGCTCACGCGGGAGTTTGTGAAGGCCAATCGACGGATGACGTTGATGCGGCTGACTTCGACGGGTGCCTTTGCGTTTGACGAGGACAAGGTGCCCAAGGAGCAGGCGGACGCGCTGAAGGCGGATGTGAGAGCCGCACGGGAGGCCGATGTAGGACTAGACGGTCCCAGGGAGGACGAGAGGCCTGAGGGCTCAGAGACGCAAGCGGCACAAGGCACCGCCGCGACAGGTGCGCTGATATCGACATGCCTTCCCGAAGGCGCTCACGCTTCTGATGCTCCGTCGCTGCCGGTGTTGAGCGACGAGGAGGCGCAGCCAATACTCTGGCCGGTGAAACCTTTGCCCCCGCCACGTGATACATCTTGCCAGTCCTCGGCGGCCGAGACCGCGGCAAAGGCGGTGAGGAATAAGGAAAAGCCTCGGGTCAGCGACCCAGCCTTCGTGGAGGAAAAGATGCTGTTAGAGGGCGAGGACAAGCATCTAAGGGAGGAGAGAGACAGGAGGGTCGGGCTCGTGAGAGACGGCGAACACTAATCTGGGTTTTTGTAGCATTCAGCGTGGCGTTGAGAGATATTGTGACAATCGGGTAATGAGTGAGAAACCATGGGTGGGCAGATGAAAGCATTGCTGAGGGTGTTGGGTTTGACGCCTAGAACCTCTTTTTTTGAAACCTGGCACACTAACGTTGGTGCCATTGCAGCAAAACAACAGAAGATGTATGTAACTGGTCAACGATTCGGTTTCTTTTGAAGGTTCACGTCATATTGTAAAACACGAAAACTACCTATCAAGGGAAACGAAATGCAATAAATAATCTGTCTGGTGTGGGGTCAGTCACTCCGATGTCGGTCGTAGATCTTAGACTCCAAAATGGCTGGATCAAATCGAAGACCGCGGCGGACATAGCTCAGTTGGGAGAGCGTCAGACTGAAGTCAAACTCCAATCACCAAAATCTGAAGGTCGTGTGTTCAATCCACACTGGCCGCATCTTCGTTTTTGTCTTTTTTTTCTCTCACTTCACTCACCTACCTACTTACCTACCTACCTAAAATCGTTCAAATCGGTCAGTCGGCCTGTATCGATCAGTCAGTCAGTCTGTCATGCATGCATGCTCTTTTAATTACGGATACTAAAACTGGTTTGCTGGTTGGTTGGCTGGCGACGAACGAACAACCCCTGTCTCGTTGAACTTCGATTAATAAATAATACTTGTTTAAAATACAGCTAAGCGATCGATCGTCTTTGGTGAGTGAGCAAGCCACAAAGGAAGAAAAAAGGTCTTGGAAACACCAAGCTGTCTGTCTGTCTGTCTGTCTGTCTGCCTGTCGACCTCTCTCCCTAGCCGGGTATATATCATAAGGGTCATTCATGCTGGATGGAGACAGACATATTAGGAGATCCCAACTTGCTTAATGTGTTGTGTGTACCTCGACTTCAATCCTGGAGAGCTGCATCCCCAGCCAATGTATGTATTGTATGATGTATGTATATATGCTACATGTATGTACACAGGCATCCATCCATCCAGTCACGATACTCAGCACGATTTACTCGAATTGCTCCCTCAGTCTCCTCGGGACTGGAGATACGATAGATAGATAGATAGGCTCTCTTCTACATGCCCGCCCCCAAGCACTGCATCTGAATCAATCTGCCTACTTACATACCTACCTGTACGATCCGTCCATCCCATCATCCCTAAGGGATTAACCAACACCACGCCGACAGACAGACCGGCCCCTGTTTGCTGCAGCGCTCGGCAACGTCCTTTTCAACCATGTAAACCCGAGTGAGACCCTGCCTGGCTGGGCCTTTATAATTGCAAAGAATTTGCAGCCGGTGAGTGGTCGGTCGAGCTGGTCGGTCAGTGGTCGTCCCCAGGACTTTGAACGCCTACCCATACCGAATACGACCCATTAAACAGAGCACTTACTCTATTTGCGGAGGGACACATGGGAGAGGGTGAAAGAAATACGCCCGACCGACCCTCTCTAGCGGCGAGAGCTCCACGGACAACGTCAACGGCGCGCTGAGGAAGCAAGCGTCCAATAGACACGGTGCATTCCCCGCAGAATCAGCCCCGCAACCGCCCCTCCTTGACGACGACGATGCAGTAGGGTCAGAGCTCTCTCTCTCTATATAAACTTGTTTGAGGAGACTCGTTAACAACTGTTGATCACCTCGGTATCAGAATCGTTGCCCCCCCCCCCTCTCTCTTTCTCACTGAAAGCAGACTTTACTCACTCGCCAACACTTGCACACTGTGAGACTCCCAGCTTGCCCGAAATTGCATTCGCTTTATTAAGCTTAAATCGAGAGGCTAGGCCGAACTTTAACAGTGTCATCCCGCGCCCCCTCCATTTATTCCATTCAACCTATTTTCTTGTTCCGTTGCCAAGCCCGACGCAGCTCACGATGCCCACTACGCTCCCCGGCACAACCGTCATTGTGACCGGCTCCGGCGGCGGCCTCGGCAAGGTCATCTCCGAGGCCTACCTCGCCACGGGCGCCAACGTCGTCATCGCCGACATCGATGAGGCCCGCGTCAACGCCGTCGCCTCGGAGCACCGCGACACCTACGCCGGCCGCCTGCACACTGCTGTCGTCGACGTCACCTCCGAGGCCTCGGTCGAGGCCCTCGTCAGCGGCGCCGTCGAGCGCTTCGGCCGCCTCGACGTCGTCGTCAACAACGCCGGCGTCATGGACCGCTTCGACCCGGCCGGCGACTGCGCCAAGGACACCTGGGACCGCGTCCTCGCTGTCAACCTCACGGGGCCCTTCCTCACCACCAAGTTCGCCGTCAACCAGTTCCTGAACCAGGGCCCTGCCGGCGCCGGCGGCGGGCCCCGCGGCCTCATCATCAACGTCGGCTCCAACGCGAGTTACCGCGGCATGACCTCGGGCGTCGCCTACACGGCCTCCAAGCACGGCGTCGTCGCCCTCACCAAGAACTCGGCGGGCTTCTACGGCGACAAGGGCATCTACTCGGTCGCCCTGCTGGTCGGGCCCATGGACGCGACCAACATCATGGACGCCTTCGCCGGGGGCGTCAACCAGCCCGCCATGGAAAAGGTCACGGCCGCCATGCCCGAGTACAAGCGCGGCGAGACGGGGCTGGACCCGGCCGCCGTCGCCAAGTACTGCGTGTTCCTGACGGATAAGGACATTGCGTCGTCAGCCAACGGGAGCTGCGTCGTGCTGAACCGGAACTGGCCGTTCGCTTAGTCTGGTTGTGGGAGATGCCCCCACCCCCCCCCTCTTTTTGTTATGTTTATGGGCAGCCGATTCGAAAGTGAGACAGAGGACGAGACGAGGCGTTCATGGGGCAGTGGAAGAACAAAAGACGCGAGATAGGATGTCATGTCATGATCCATGTTACGATTGTTTGTATACCAGCACTTGCGTCGGTTGTCTGTTTTCCCTGACTGTCAACTTTGAGAGAGTGAAAAGGGAGAAGTGACGCAGGGCCAATTGACAACAGCTTTTGGTCAGACCCAGCGGAATGTAACAGGCCGTTCGTTCTTGGCACTCATGATGAGCCTATTGATTGCGTCGACGGAGAATATCAGTGTCATCCTTTCATTTTCGCTACAGAATTTTGTGGCATCCTCATTCATCCCCTTTCTCATGTCAAGTCATCATCGAGAACGACTGCGAGACGGGTCATCGGGGTGCATAGGACCACGCCCGAAGAACGACGGCGCGTACTCTCCCAGAAAGCCGCTCACGTACCTAGCAATAGCCCCCAGCACCCCCGGCGTCTCGCCGTCGGGTTCGCTGTCATCACCGGTTCTCGGCGGCTCTTCGTACTGACCTTGGCTCTGACTCCGACTTTGGCGCTGCGCCTGTTGCTGCCGCCGCTGCTGCCGACGGTGGTCTTGATGGCGATGCGTGTCTACCTCTCGCGTGGTCCTGGGGGGGCCAAAGTGGCAAGCCACGCATCGCACGACGTTGTAATCGAGTTCCACCAGCTTGAGGCCGTTGGGGCAGTAGGGCACGGCGTGCTCGAAGGGGCTCGGGCGGACCCAGGTGCGTCTGTCGCACCAGACGTCCCTGTCCTTGGAGGACATTATGACTCTGCAGTCACAGCAGACGTGACGGTGTCGGTAAACGTAGCACATGCTCCTGGTGGGTTTGGGAAAAGGGGGCTGTTGCTGTTCGGGTCAATAGAGCGGCTCCTACCTAGGTCGAAGAAGATATGATGCAAAAAGACGCCGATGGAAACTAGTCGGTTGTTTGAGTTGCTATGTATGTATGGCATGACGAAAACCCGATGTCTTGGAACCCGACATTTGATTCTTTAAGTAAGAGACGCTCAACAATACAATGCAATGTCATCATCGAAGAAAGGGATTCATTCTCTCTTCTGCTGAAGTGAATGTCATCTTTGATCTCTTGTGTCTTAGTTGTTCGAGAACGGAGACCTCCGCAACAACAATGGCTGGGAGCGCGGAGTGTATTGAGCCGAACCGCTCTGCGTACGTGCCGCATTTGAGGTGTGTTTTGGGGTTTTGTTTTGTTTGTTGTGTTCCTAGCTAATGTTGTACCCTACCTACATGGGCTACCAAAGAGAAGACTCGGAGTGCTCCAGAAAGAGGACCGGCCCCGACCCCGGCCTTCCATTAAACTCGACCACTCGGCCGGGCGACTGACACACACCCAATCACTGGCCGCATTGGCCCTCGACAACTTTGACGTCGCCGTTGACATCGCACTGGCCGTCCGCCTGGCAAGATCCGGCGCCAGTTCCGTCGGTGCAGGCCAAGCCCACGAACTCAGCCGCCGCGTCTGCGTCCCCCTCCTGGTTCCCGTTGTCGTTGTTGTTATTGTTGTCGTTGTTATCCTGGTTATCCTGGTTATCCTGATTATCCTGGTTGTCTTGATTGTCCTGGTTCTGGTTGTCCTGATTCTGGTTGTCCTGATTCTGGTTGTTCTGATTTTGGTTGTCTTGATCGTCCTGATTTTGATTGTCCTGATTGTCTTGATTGTCCTGGTTCTGGTTGTCCTGATTATCTTGGTTGTCCCGGCTCTGATTGTCATTGGCGTTGTTGCCTCCGCCTCCGCTGGCACCGAAGCCGCCGGCACGTCCCTTTCCGCCGTCGAAACCACCAGCACGACCGACATCGCCGCCGCCGCCGCCGCCTCCACGGCCAGCGCCGCCGAACTGGGGACTTGGGGCTGCAGAGAACGAAATAAAGTCAACATTCAAGTCTGTCTGACGGCGCCTTAGGGGCCAGTGGGGAGAGCTAACCTGTCAGAGCATTGCCTGTGAGAAGAGCGACGACAAGGAGCGTGATGGTTGCGTAACGCATTCTGGTAGATGAGTGATGAAAATTGTCCTGCAAGTTGGGGAGATGGGGAGGTGTACGGGACAGAGATCTACTGAAGAGTATCTATCGTATAAAACACACAAGATTTGACCGAACCGAAGAGTGCACAGCACTTGGAAAGCAGGTTGAAAAGGAAAGTAAAGGCCAGATGCAGAGGAATAAGTGATTGGCGATGAGCCAGAAGCGATCCGGCTCCTTCAAGAACACCACCATCCTTATCATACCCGCCCACATTTCCTTCATCTATCTCGCTGACTTACCCACAGGTCCCCCCCTCCATCACCTTGGGGGGGGGG
>PUHP01000634.1:0-16349 GCA_006783085.1 Colletotrichum shisoi | reverse complement strand
CATCCATCTCATCCATCTCATCCATCTCATCCATCTCATCCATCTCATCCATCTCATCCATCTCATCCATCTCATCCATCTCATCCATCCATCAGAATGACATCTCACACACAAACACGCAGGACAACTCACCAACAGGGGACAACTTTGAGACGGGCACAAGGTCAGCCGTCGCCGGTGGCACGACAACCATCCTCGCCTTCGCCACCCAGGACCGCAGCCAGGAGTCCCTCCACCCAGCCGTCACGGACTACCACTCCCGCGCCAACGCCAAGTCCTACTGCGACTACGGCTTCCACATCATCCTCACGAACCCGACCCAGACCATCCTGCGCGACGAACTCCCCCACTACGTGGACGAGGGCATCACCTCGGTGAAACTGTACATGACCTACGAGCCGATGCGGCTCCGCGACGGCGAGATCCTGGACGTCATGATGGCGACGCGGAGCCTGGGCATGACCACCATGGTCCACGCCGAGAACGCCGACATGATCTCCTGGATCACCCTCCGGCTGGCGGAGCAGAAGCTCACGGCGCCGTACTACCACGCCATCAGCAGGCCCAACATCGCCGAGGACGAGGCGACGTACCGCGTCATCGCCCTGGCCGAGCTCTCCGACGTGCCCGTCCTCATCGTCCACATGTCTTCCAAGACGGCCGCGGCGCACGTCAGAAGCGCGCAGATGAGGCTGCTCCCCGTCCACGCCGAGACGTGTCCGCACTACCTCTTCCTCACCGCCGACGCGCTGCGGCCGAGCGACCCCGCGCAAGACGCCTTCTCCGGCGCGAGGCACATCTGCAGCCCGCCGCTGAGGGAAGACCGCCTGGACTTGGAGGCGATGTGGGCCGGTATCATCAACGGGACCTTCACGACCTTCAGTTCGGACCACGCCCCGAGCAAGTACGATCACCCCTCGGGGAAGAAGGCCGGCCTGGGCGGGGACGGGTCGATGAGATACGACAACGTCCCCAACGGGCTCCCGGGCGTGGAGACGCGCATGCCGCTCTTGTTCCAGGGGGGCGTGCTGTCGGGGAGGGTGTCTCCGCAGAAGTTCGTCGAGGTGACGGCGACGAACCCCGCGAAGCTGTACGGCCTGGGCAAGACGAAGGGGACCGTCGCCGCGGGCTACGATGCCGACTTCGTCGTCTGGTATCCGACCGCCGAGCAGAGCTCCGGAGGGGTAGCGGCGATGGAGCCCTTCGTGCTGGAGAACGAGATGCTCCATCACGACATTGACTATTCGCCCTTTGAAGGCATGAGGTTCGAGAACTGGCCGAGGTACACCATAGTCCGGGGCAAGGTCGTCTGGGATCGCGACAACGGGGGCGTCGTTGGTGACATGGGGTATGGCGAGTTTCTGCGTCGTGGGAGGAGCACGTTGAGCAGGCCGCGGAACCAGTGGGTAAACGAGTTCCAGCCGGTGCCGGAGGCCAAGACCTGAATTAGAAACGTCTCTCAATGCTCGGAGAATGATGAATGGCAGCGTGTCGATTGTCTGTTCTCGTCGAGATCGTTGTTGGTCCTCTTATGCCACGTCTGTGAACCGACTAACTATCGTTGACATCGCATATGTGCCAGCTCACAAGATCAGGCATTCAAGATGCCCTGGATTCTTTAACAGCAATGTGCAGACAGATCAATCTACGCTGCTCTCGCTCATTGAACAATGGCCCCCGACTGCTCTGTGACTGAAAGCTGACTGCCTCAATAGCCTCGACTTCACTTGGTATGTCATCAACACCCCGTCTGACTCTCACTCTCACCTACTCTCCATCTCTGCGTCGTCTATAAGCTGACGAGATTCTTGGAATGACTGCTCCAAATTGAAAGCAACTACACCCGTCAGCTGTCTTACTGTACATGAGAGATGCAGTTCTGGACCGGGAGGCCAGCCACGCTTCGAGCACCAGGATCCCTACGACTGTAGGAGAAGGATTTGCGAATTTCGTGACCGCCTATTAATGGCGAGATGAATGCAATCTGGTTGTTTGCGGAAATAGTAAAGAAGCAGGCAAATCCATAGCCTCAGCTTCGTCCTCATCCGCCTGTCATTTTGTTGCCGAGACGCAACGAGAAGCCTTTAGTTCCACATCGAAGATGATCGAAACTCTGCTAGAAGTGATTCCGACCATCACTCTCCCCATATGCTGTCTGGTCCTGTTTCCCGTCTACAGCCTTTTCTGGCGGGCGTCCCCAGTCTCGCAAGACCCCCCAGTTCTGCGCTCCAAGTTACTTTTCCCACGGCATTCATTTCCTGAGTCCTTTCAAGTTCAAATACCAGTATCATGTCAATAATCAGTATGCTGTATCTTTCACATACTCATAGAGTGAGAAGAGACTGCACCGTCCCCCGCTTCCGATAACACAGCAAAAATCACAACCTGCCTGCCTACACGTTGCCTATCCTCGGCGGCACACTTTACGTAGCATCATCGCCGCAACTAGCAGCATCCGTTTTTGAGAAGCGCACGCTCAGCTTCGAGCCTCTGATCGATAGCTCTGTCCGCACCCTAGTAGGCCTGGACGGCCAAGGAATACAGCTCTGGACCGATCCCGAGTTCCGCACCGCCATATTTAGAGTCCTCTACAGAGGCCTCGGTGGCCAGTTGGCAGTCGCTGGCTGATCTCACCACGGGGGCTGTCAGCAAGGCAGCCGAACTCTTTCAACGAACTACCGCCGGGCCAGCTGGAAGTGGTCGACTTTCATGGCTGGATCCGTAAAGTCGTGGCCACAAACGTCACGAATGGCTTTTACGGGGATCCAAGCCCCTTCAGTGATCCAAGAGTCTTGCAGAGCTTCGGGCAACCAACGGCTTTTCGTCTACGGCGAACTCTTTCTCTTTCTCTTTCTTTCTTTCTCCCTCTTTTGATACGACAAAATGAATCTGATGCTGGACCTCTAGGACGTACCATGACGAGATGCACAAACTCCTGCCCGGCATCGCGCCCTCGCGAGTCGCTGGTCGCCGCCGCCAACGCGTACGAAGCAAGAACCCAAGTTATCAAGGCTTTAGAAACATACATCAGGAGAAAAAAGGACTTTGGAGATGACGTACCCCAGTTCACCAGAGACAGATTCGGCGCCGAGCGAAAGTTCGGCATGTCCATCCACGACAGCGCCAAGATCGAGGTCCTTCTGGCCGCCGCTCTTGCGAACGTTCCCACGCTGACGTATTGGCTCATCACCCACATCTACAACCAGCCCGAGCTTCTGGCCAGGATGAGAGAGGAGGTGCTCGGCGCTGTCGTCCAAGACGATTCCATCTGTGCTACGGGGCTCCAGATGACGCTACGCCTCGGCGGAATCAAGATTCAATGTCCACTGGCTCTCCTCGTGTCTTCAAGAGACGCAACGGCACAACATTGTCGATAGCATCACCAGAACGGCGATGAAGGACACGGCGATATCGGACGGTGGCCGGTCCTATCTCCTCAAAGAGAGAAAAAGTGTCCCACTGCCCCTCAGCGTTCTACACGCCGACCCGAACGTATGGGGGGACGATGCCAATGTTTGGATCGGTGAAGGATCTCTGAAACTGGGCTACATGTCATCTCCGCCGCCTGGCTTCCATCCATTCGGTGGCGGTAAGCACATTTGGCGAGTAGTAAAGTACGCCCGCCCGTAATGAGAAGAGTTACCTGACGGAACACCGTACACAGCCCCGGTCGCCACCTTGCAAACAGCTTGACGATAGAACTAGCTGCCCAGTTGCTTCTCAATTTCGACGTCAACGACGTTGACGACAGCATTCTTCGGGTCCCGAAGGCTGAAGCTCCCTGGCCCACGACCGGGATTGGGAGACCGGAGTCGGGACAGGACTTGGGAGCCCGAATCAGCCGGCGGAAAGGATGGGAGCATGCCAAGTGGTCTGTAATGGGTTGAGATGCGCCGATCTAGAACGATCCGGTAGATTGATGCGTGTCTATGCTAGATACCATCCCCTGGCCTTAAGATATGTCTGTCTTATATCCCCGTCTTATCTCTTCGTGCCACACAAACTCGAAAGGTATCTCTCCTGCATTAATAAACGTACTCAAAGTTGGGGTTCTCCTTGTCTGTCATGTCGGTGAAAGCGGTAGCATTGAGCTCGTCCGCCACGTAGTTGCCGCTCGCCCGCATCTCCGCCCGCAGCCTCTCCTTCTTCTTGTTCTCCCAGATGAAGGCGTAGCGGAAGACGAAGAAGAGAGCGAGCTCGATGCAGTTGGCGACCAAGAGCGACCCGATGCCCAGGTGGTACGAGGGAGCCTGGTCGGCCTTGTAGAAGAAGGGGCTCGCGATGTTGCCGATGCAGGCGCCGAACCAGATCATGCCGGAGACGATCATCTTCTTGGACTGGCCGCCCGTGTTGGAGGTAATAAGAGACAGAGAGAGGACGAAGGAGGCCTGGTATGAGCCGGTGAGGTAACTACGCACATCGAGTCAGCCGTGTCTTTGATTATTACCCAAGCACGAGAGAGAGAGAGAGAGAGAGAGAGAGAGAGAGAGAGACATACAAGCAGATCAACCGGCCGATGTAGGCGTCAGCCGGTGCCAAGAGAAAGCCGAGAGCTCCGCCAATGGTGGGCAGCATGAAGAGAGCGCACACAAGCGTGCGGCTGTTGGCCGGCAAATACCGGTTCGCCAAGGCACCGAGTCCGATCCAGATGACGACCAAGGCGCCCTGGGGGATGCCAAGCAGCGCCGTCTCGAGCGTGCCGAAGCCGAGGCCCTTGATGACCAGGGTGGAGAAGTTGGAGATGCCGCCGTTGGGCACGTTGGACATGAAGCCCAGCAGGGTGAAGAGCCAGGTCTTGTAGTCGAGGTAGGCCTCCTTGATCTGGCCCCAGTTGATGCGGCGCTGCTCGATGCCCGTCTGGTTGCGGCGCATGCGGGCGATCATGATGAGCTTCTCGTCGTGGGTGAAGCCCCAGATGGTCCGGGGCGAGTTGGGCAGCAGGCCGGCGAGGATGACGGCCCAGAAGGCGCAGAAGGCGCCGACGACGAGGAACTCGTAGCGCCAGGACGCGAGGGCGCCTTTGATGTTTCCGATCCCGTAGCCTGGTTGTGGTCATCATCATCATCACCGGTCAGTTGACATGTTGCGGTACCGTTGACGAGACAGAGTGAGAGAGAGAGAGAGAGAGAGAGAGAGAGAGAGAGAGAGAGAGACTTACCGATGAGACCACCGCCGGCAACACCAACACCGTTCCAGGCGTACCACGCCGCGATGCGAGAGGGCTGCTCAGCGCGGGTGTAGTACATGGAGGTGATCAACATGAAGGCGGGATCCGCAATGGCCTCAAAGGCTCCCGAGAGAACCCGCAGAGCGAGGAGACCGCCAAAGTTCTGGGCCGCCGCCTGCGCCATGAGCAGGGCTCCCCACATGAAGATGTTGAAGGATAGGTACCACGCCGGCCGGCAGCGCTGCATGATGAGGTTGGAGGGGATGGCCCAGACGAGCCATCCGAAGTAAAAGGAGCTCGAGAGCCATGAGTACTCTTCGCCTTTGAGGTGGAGGCCCTCTTTCAGGCCGAAGATTGCGGCATATGATCTGCGAGCGAAGCGGTCAGCAAACGCCCTACTTCCTTTCCTCCCCTAGTTTTGTTCTGGGTGCTGGAAGCGGTGGCAGGCTGTACAGGGTGGTCTTGTCGACGTAGTAGAAGAAGTAGCAGATCCCAAGCAGCGGCAGGATGCGCATGTCGAGCTTGCGGAGGAGACGCTTCTCCTCGGCCTGGTCTATCGATTCGTCGTTCGGGTACCGCGCCAGGGCCTGCATGTAGATCTCCGGGTGCTGCTGCTGGACATCATCGGCCTCGACATGGGGTTTCTGGAGGTCTTGTTCGAGGTGTTCGACGTCGCTCCTGCGGGACTTGGCGTCATCCGCGGCGGTGGAAGTGGCATAAGCCATCTGGAATGGTGATTTTTTGTTTTTATCTCAGACGCCGTCCGGGTCTCGGTGTTTGATGCTCCTCGTGGTCTCGTAGGAGTTGCGGCGCGCAGAAACGACAAGAACCCGTGCCTCACAGATATCAGGGAGAAAGGAGTTCCGGCAAATGCTCCGAGGGGTGCGGCATGTGGCTCCTCAAATACTCGACATCGCAAGGAATGAGTGAACAAGCGCTTAGGGCATGCCTCCAGAGATCCTGATACCGACTCTGCGGTCTCGGACAACTCCCGACAGAGATCCTCGAGGCGTTCGCTGGGCACTCTGGGCAAGCTCTGCCGCGCCCTCCACCCACCACCACGAGTCTCCCGAGTCACGTCTGGGGTGCGGGGTATGATAGTTCCGATGGACGGGGGGGGGGGTTCAACATCGGACGTCATCGGATTAACATGGCAGATGTCCGGACGGGCTTTCTTTACACCAGATATCGTCGTTGACTGAACAAAAGGAGGACTCATAACGATAAGAACCCGAGGACAGCCCATTCCATGCGCCTCCGGTCGTGTCCCCCGCGCATCGAAACAGCCATTGACCACCGTTCTCTTCCATCTGTTAGGCATTCGCTGTTTGATGCTAGAAAGCAAAGGCTCAACTGGCGGTGCTCACCCTCCAACCGCGGGGTTCCGCCCGAGCTTTGTCACTTCTCCGGCTTATTGCCCGTGGGGAATATGCGGGTATGGGGTCCGGAGATGGGGTCCTCGCCCACCCACTTGCGGGGGGCTCGCCGACTTTGTATGGAAACATTGGTCTGAAACCGGACGCTCCATCATCTCTGAGTGGTGGAACAAGTTTCCCCGTCGTTCCATCCCTTCACTACCCAAGTACGGATAGCGGAGCAGCAGCCAAGAGGCTTTGACACTGGTCCAAAAGCCCCCGGCTGTCCACGTTTTTGTTGACCGTGACTCTACCAAGACTTTCTCGCCTATCCATCTTGACGGCCGATACCGCTCATCCTGCCTGTTCCATGAGCCGACATCACATCGCACGAGTCGCCTTGGTGACGTCCAAGTCAAAAGGCGGACGGACTCCTTCTCCATATCTCGCCATGAGGCCTTTCTCCAGAAACTCTACCATTGACTCTCATGGTGATTTTTGAGAACTGTCTCACAAACACAACACGGGCTGTCAAGCTTTGGATCGGCTGATTGAAGCTTCTCGCCGTTGCTCCATGCTTGTAGTCGCAGGGTGTTGTCGAGTCAGAGACGAACTTACCATGCACGCCGCAATGGGGCCGACATGAGGTAAGCCTTGTCACGATGTGTTGAATCCTCATAGAGTAACGTTTACACACATGTACTGCACACGCCAGCCGATGATATCTCGGGGAATATCGGTTCAATGGAGTTGTCCACACGGATCTGTCTCCGTTGGTCCAGCTGTGTTGCAGCTGCCATTACTAACTTCCTCTCTTTTATATCACAACCGCTACAAAGTGTCCTGCTTTGTCTGTTCGTACGCTCACTTAACAGACTTTATAAGACTAACTTTGAGATTTGCTTGGAAATTCCCAATCTTTGGTTTTTTAGTTTAGGGTACATTTTTCATAATGTAGAAGATTGCTAAAATAAATTTCAAAGGCTGCACTGCACAATGATTATTAACATCATCGGTGGTTTATTCTCTGATGTATCTTGGTGAACGCCCAACTTAGATTGCCAAAGTACGTTGGAGGATGTAGAGAGAAGTATACAAGCTGCACTAGTGTCCTTGACTCATTTTCCTGGGACTTGAGTGAAGTACCTAGGAGCAACAAAGTCTGACCGAAATTGCAATCTGGAGGTGTTAGGGACAGAACAGTGCTGACTTAGGCCACTTATGACATGACTGTAAACCCCCTTTTGACAGATAACTTGAGCAAATACAAGAGTCAAAAAGTGTTCTACGAACAAGTTAGTAGGTAAGGCTCTATTAAGATTGAATGTCGTCCAATAAAGTCGAGCTCATTAGGCACAACATGCTCTATAGGACTGGGTAGCACTTCTACAGCACAGCGTAGCACTAAGGCATCAGCTCCTGCTCTAGGATAGGTGCATGATGTTTCATCTCGCGACTGCGCTTTGCACAGTTTTTGACGCCTGCAGAGGCCGTGATTGCTCTGGCAACACACTGTTAATCTAATAATGCGTTATCCTCATGGAGTTTGTACTACAACGGCTTTTTTTTCCAGCCTATAAATGTCTAGCTTAATGCCTGAACTTACCGCCATTTCCATGTTTTTTCGTAGCGACTCCGCAGCTGGCTGCCGCCTCTAGTATCGTCAAGAGCCCATCAATGTTCCTAGAGAAAACGGAGTTTAACTAATAGGTTATGCGCTTCTTAGATAGGAAAATGTGCACTAAATGTCAAGTTAAGTGATCGCCGGCAGGATCATCTCCATAGTTCACACGGAAACGAGAGAATACCCTGTGGAGGCACAGACGACAGCCATGGCCACGGTGCATAGCTTCTCTCCAGCTTCGTGACCATATCAACCAGTAAACATCCCACGAGAAGATACTACAACCTTGAGAGCACGATTTGGGAAGCACGGGTCAATCGCGTGATAGGAAACCATTATTTTAATTCGTCGCAGCATGGGTATAAGTGAGGCTCGAGTAAGAAAAAGCCGCGATATCAGATGTCAGGGTCCCGAGATCTCAGCGTGCTGGGTACGCTTGTGAGCCGTCTAGTCTAGTGCTCGTCCCTGGCTCCGTAGGGTGACGACGCCAACGCCACCCGCTCTTCGTTCTCGCCGTCCAGTCTGTCGTATCCCCCGTTGTACCCCATCTCGCGCTCGTTCTGGCCGTATCCGGGGTGGGTGACCTGGCCGTAAGGGCTGGTCTGTTCGAGGTGGACGGCAGTGCCGGCGGCCTTCTTTTCCTTGTTCTTCTTGTTCTTCTTGGACACCATCTTCTTGATCTTCTTCAAGGCTTTTTTGATGGCCTTCTCGATGTACTTTGTCGGGTCATAGCCGAACTTGTTGCCGCCGCCGGAGCCTTCATTCTTGTCGTCGTCGTCGTCGTCGTCGTCGTCGCTGTCGCTGCCGCTGCCGCTGCCGCTGCCGCTGTTTCCCTTGCGTCTGCGCCGCCTGCAGCAGCAGCAGTAGCAACACCCGAGAACGGTGATGAAGATGACCGCGCAGACGATGATAACGGCTATGGCGACTCCCGACAGACCGTTGTTGTCGTCGTCGCCGTCGCCGTCACTGTCCTTCCTGCCGTTTCGTGTTGCTAGGAACCGCAGGGGACTGTTTTGGGCAGCTTGGGCCAACTGGTGGATTGCAGGCATGGTTGTGTGTTGGTTTTTTGGGTAGCGGTTGAAAGTTGTACAATCGTAGCTCGACGCGGTCGTCTCGTGAGCAAGAACGTGTGATTGGAAGTGTGATGAGGTTCGGGATGCCACAAAGCTGGAGGGCCGACTGTGGACAGAGCCAGAGCTCTCGCTTTTGTGTTTTTTGATCTTCTGGAAACATAGACTGAAGATTAATTTGTCGTGAACCAGAAATAAGTCTTCATCACAAGGGGGAGCCCCTTGCAGCGGGGCTTGGCAGGCCTAGCACTCCACGAGGAGCCCTTCATTTAATCAACTGCCATAGAACCACCCAGTGCGGTGATGTCCTACCAACCTATCGAGCTATCGGCCGTGCCGGTGGTTGGCCGATGCTGGGGGGATGACTCGCGAGAGTAGTTGGTCTCGTAGGGCTGTGCAGCTTTCCAGTCGGGCATGCCGCCTACAATGGCAGAGTTCCGCGCAGGCGTTGTATTGTAGCTGTTTCTCACGGCTCTGCCGAGTCAAGGAACAAACCCCCCCCCCACCTGCTGCTGCGTGATCCGCATTTCTGTATCCGTACAGATACGAGATTACACTCGATGGTTCATGTGGGAACGGCTGGAACCAATTGCGACGGTAAAAAGAGTTTTCAGCGTGCGGCCACAGCGCATGGAGACGATAACTTGCTCGTCGCGTCTCCTCTTCATCTGGTCTTGATTAAGCGTAAATGATGCAAACGCCGATCTATACTTTGTTGAAAGCTTGTGATGACAAGTCCTCGACGTGGTCCCACAAGGCCAAGAAACTATGGTCACCCGTTTTGTGGCTTTGACCTGATGATTACAACGGATACTCCCACCGAAGTTTAGAGTGTTGAAGCACAGCTAAGGATAAACATTTCTCTACGCAGCGCGATGTTTCTCCTAGTGGTGTGTTGGGCCCGGTAATTTAGGGCAACACGACACGGATTCACCCATGTATAAGATGCATTCTGGCTAGGTGTCTTGTCAACTAGACGTCAGTCAGAAGCCTTGGCATATTTGTAGGATTAGACCCTGACGCCAAAAAACAGTACGAGTTGATAGGACTTTAATCAGTAGTTTCAAAGCTGGTCATTCCCGAGGCGGGTAACAACTCCACGTTGATGTGTGCCGTGTTTCCCCTCCGTATGTTCGAAGGTGTCAGTCACCCCAACTCAATGGAGCCGGGATTATAGGTCAGGTTTCGTGCTGACAGAGCAGCACTTGGTGTTTGGCTACCTACACAAGGTTAGACGTGTGAAATGTTTCCCTACGTCTAATCTAGAAACAGTAGGCTGCAAACCCTAAAGCCACTTTCAATTTCCACGGCGAGAGAAGTAAATCGGGTTGGTGTCAGCCAAGGATGTTAAGCTTTGTGACTACTGGTTCTCAATCTTACCATCCTGCTACGTAAAGCGTAAGGTATCTCAGTAATGAGAAGTCAGCTGGTCAAGGCTAAAGAATGACACGAACCATTGATTGCAGTTGCCAAAACTGCTCTCACCGTCGACCCACTGGTCTCAGACGATGATCGATCATTGTTTTGTTGGCACGGTCTCTAAGTCTTAGAGGTTGACTTTAACTGCATAGTAGAGATCTACACCTTTGCGAAAGACAGTTAGCAGTCAGCCACCTTCAGTTCTCCTCGTTGGCCAGGTTTCATGCCTGTCAGAGTCTCATGGGGTCAGAACGGAAAGCAGCATCAAGCGGACACTATGCTGGTAGCTGAAGATAACTGTGCGACAAAGCGGTATATTATGCGTGATTATATCGTTCATGTGGTATCTGAGTGCCTTGTGAAACATGGGAGAGCCACCCGAACTAGGAGTGCCCTAGTTGTAGAGTAGCACCGGACGTGGACATTGCTCGGTACTCAGCCTATATTCTGACATGCACTATTACAACATCTTCCCCTCTCCGCCATGACCTTTCCCAGCTGTAGGCAACATCGTGTGTCACTCGGCAGTGGAGCCGGTAGACTTCATGGTCTAGAACCCGAACCGAGCTGAAACAACGCCACAGCACATCTACTCGTCGTCGAAGATGTCGATGACGGTCTTCTTCCACTGGCGCGCAGGGACGCGGCGCTTGAAGAGAATGTCGATCTCGCGGAAAGACCGGCCCTTCATCTCGGGCAAGAAGAAGTAGGAGACGACGAAGCAGAAGAAACCGGTTGCGCCCCAGACGTAGCCGCACTTGCCACCGAGGTCCACGCCCTGTTGTCACATCGATCGTTAGTGATTTCAGGGTTCCTTTGTTTCTGAGAGAGAGAGAGAGAGAGAGAAGGGGGGAGGGGAGGGCAATCATACCGTCGAGTTGAGCATGTAAGTGGAGAGGAAGATGCAGGGAATGTTGACGACGTAGTAGGCGGCACGTCCGAGACCGGTCGTGAGGGGACGGAGGCGAATAGACGACGTCTCGGCAATGATGACCCACGAAGCGGGCGCAGGTCCCAGCGTGAAACCGACCGAGACGATGAGACCCAGGGACGCCATCGCCAAAGAGGCAGACTTGGAGTCGCCGACAGAGCCCGCGATACCAAGGGCGATGAGGAAGATGACGTTGATCAACGAGCCCCAGACGTAGATGGTGCGTCGGCCGAGGTACGTCGTGAGGATCCAGGAAAGCATGACGAAGATGGTTTGGAGGGCGGAGGTGATGAGACCGAGGGCGAAGGCAAGGTTCGAGTCGATACCCGCCTCTGTTTGACATGTTAGCCCGGGGGGGGGGGAGGTTCATCGGAAAGTTGGACAGCAAAGCAAAATACGAAAAACGACAAAAATACTCACGTCTGAAGAAGTAAACGGCCTGGTTGGCGATCAGGTTACCCGTGAGGTTCTGAGCGGCATACACACCGCACACGATGAGGGTGCGGTACGTGTCGGTGCCCTTGAACAGCTCGATGTAGCTGGGCTCCTTCTCGGAAGCCTCGAGCTCGATCGTGCGGCGCATCATGGCGACGGACTCGTCGAGGTTGGCCATGGCCTCAGCACGGCCGAGGCGGCGGACGGCAACCTTGGCCTCCTCGAGGCGTCCCTTGCGAACCAGCCACCACGGCGACTCGGGAGCGATGTAGAGGAGGATGGCGAGGGGCGTGGGGAACATCCACTGGAGCGCAATCGGGACCCTGGATTCACGCCATGTCAGCAAAATAGCACAAAGAGACATATACAATGTATATGTACAAGGCTGGATTGGCAGAGGAGGGGGAGACAAACGAACCTGTATGCGCTGGGGTCCCTCTTGGCCTCGTAGACGTAGCAGACGCTACCGACGATGATGGCGCCAATGGCCCAGAACATCTGCAGCATCTGGGTGGCCGGGGCTCTCAGCCTCATGGGCACGATCTCACTGCAGTAGGCCGGGGCGTTGGCGATGAAGATGCCCCAGGGCACGCCCTCGAGCAGCTGGCTGACGAACATGACGGCGAGCGAGTTGGCGAAGTAGAAGACGAAGATGAAGGCGTTCAGGAGCATGAGGCCGCCGATGGTGGCCCAGCGGTACCCGATGCGGCTGGTGATGGGGCCGGCGATGCAGACGCCGATGATGGCGCCGAGGGGGCCGCCCACCTGCAGCGCGGACTGCCACGAGGCCTCGATCTGGTAATTGTCTTCTCTGTCCTTGACGCCGAATTGTTCCTTGAACTCGTCCATGGCGACGAAGGCGCCCATGAGGAAGACGCAGTACGACTCCATGATCTAACGCCGTGGGGTGTCAGTCGGCCGAAAACCCCCCTCTGACAGGTCGAGAATGTGTTGTGTTTTGTGGAGAGAGAGAGAGAGAGTGTGTGTGTGTGTGTGTGAGAGCGAGCTAGCTAGCTTACAATGGTCGTGGACATGGTAAAAGCCCAGAGGGAAGCCATGGGGTAGAGCTTGACGGCCTCCAGCACTCCCATGTTCTGCTCGGCCTGCTCGGCCTCCATGGCATCGGCCTTCATCTGCGAGGGCTTCATCTTCTCGTCGATGTCGGCGACATGGTCAGCGACGTAGGTCTCGACCTTGGCCTGATCGTCGTCGCGGGGCGACTTGGAGTCGACGGGGTTGCTCATGTCGGAGGTATGCTGCGGGATGGCCGGTGGGTGTCGGATGGAGAGAAGGGGGGGGCAAAGGAGACGAGAGTCAAGACATCGAGACGCGGCTTTGGGATCTTTTCTGGGCATCCAGTTCTTAAAGAGTCCTGTCTCCCCTGGTCCCTTTCTTGTCATGCAGCCAATACGGACAAGACGACGCGAGCCGACTGGGGAGGGAATCCTACGCTGTCACCCACCTCAACGCCGCTAAAACCCCGTGTCCCCCCCCCCGCAAAACCCCGGAGTAGAAACCCGCCTTTCTCCAATGGGTTCGGAAGTCGGGTCCTGATATAACGAGCCCTTGGGGGGGTTTGCTGGGGGGGCCCCCGGGGGGGAAATCCTCCTGGGCGCCGAGGCGCTCCAATGGGGGGACTGACGTGTTCGAGGGTTGGGAGAACTTCTGGGATGAACTCAGGGGGGGGTGTATCGATCTTGAATGGCTCGGATGCTTGAACTGAACTGTTTTGTTGCAGCTCCTTGTTCCCATGTGACTTTGTTGGCTAGGACTAGGCACTGATGAGGATCCAATTTCTCTCTCTCTCTCTCTCACTCTCTCTCTCACTCTCTCTCTCACTCTCACTCTTACTCTCACTCTCACTAGCCACTTCTGATGCGGGCGAATGGTGGACCGTGGTGGATACGGGGATGACATGCAGTTGGAGTCGCAGTTGGAGTCGGAGCTGCTAACACACACTGCCTTTCTCCCTTCTCCCTCAGTATCTCGGGAAGCGCTAGACCGCCGGCCGAGGTTGTCTTGTATTAACCGCCGCCGCCGCCGCCGCCGCCCGAAGGAATCTTTCGTTCCAGCGGATGAAACTCACAATTCCAATCTTAAGCGCGAAGAAGCGGCCAAGGGCCGAGTGAAAGAAGAAGAAAAAAACCTGGATCCCGCGTGCGTGTGTAGATTACTTACTAGACTAGCCTATCCGTACCCATGCGAGACTTGTCAGACTTGCGTCGGCATCCATCATCATTCGCACCGCATCGCGGCCTCAATCTCCCTTTTGGATCTGGGACTGGGTCTAGTGCAGTGCAGGCAAGGAGGCCCATCCGACGGCGTGGTCTGGGTCGATATTGAGACTGAATTGTGGGCTGGACGGGACTGGACTGGACTGGACTCCGTGTTTGCAGAATCAATCTCGCGTAGGTACTGTACTCTCACTCACTTGCTCGCTCACTTGCTCGCTCACTTGCTCGCTCACTTGCTCGCTCACTCACTCACTCTCACTCACTCACTCTCACTCTCTCACTCACTCGGTCACTCACTCGGTCACTCACTCACTCACTCACTTGCTCCTCACTCACTCACTTGCTCCTCACTCACTCTCTCATTCACTCACTCACTCCATGTCCTCCCTCGTTTATCATTGCCTACTCCCTCCCTCCATTCTTCCATGAAAGCCTGCAATATATCCGTAAAATATGCCTGCCCCCTCGGCCGCGACATGGCTCCCCCCTCTGTGTGAAATAACGTGTGAAATTATAACCTAGTTGTGTATTATGCCTACTACCTTTTACATCCCTACTACCTGCCTCTGCTTATCTTCCTTTTCTACTAAGTTTACTAACCTCTACAGCTCCTTAAGGAACTTAGTATGCTTTATTTTAAAGAGTTAATTAATCTTAGCCTAGTTTTACCCTATTAAGAGCTTACTAGCTATCTTCTTAAAGAATCCCTTAATATTATTAGCCTTTTTCTTATAAGCCTTAGGAAGGTAGTTCTAGGATTAAGTAATAAAAATAGCTATAATATACTTTACTAGTTAGTTATATATATCAGTTAGTAATATACTTTTTCTAAGACGTGCTTTATTCCTAGCTACTAAAACCTTTCATATATAATACCTCAATAACTATAATACTAATTTATATTTAAGAAGATAAGATTATTTTTACTATTAAGGTAATTTAATTAAGATATACTATAGGCTAGAAGTTTAGCATATAATATACTATAAAGATATATAGTATCCCTAAAAGTACCCCATAGTATAAAATAAATAATTAACTATATTATAACTATATCTAGCCTTAATAATATAAACTTAATTAAATTAAAGAGAAAATACTGCTTTCATATATTATTAAGTAGGACTGTAGAGGATTTCCTCTATAACCTACCAGTATAAAAAATATAGTAAATCTTTTACTATAGATATAGAATGAGACGCCTATTAGAAAGTATTAAGTTAAAAGGTTTATTAACTTATAGCTAACTTTAAAAACTAAATTTAATTATTTATATAATTATTAAAAAATACTTTGAAAGAATCTAGAAGTTATTTTTACGTAGTTTATATTATTAAGTAATATAATAGCTAAATATAGTATTAACTATAAGAATCTATATGACTTTAATAAAACTAGCTTTATAATAGGTATTATTACTAGTTTAGTAGTTATTATATATACTAATAGATATAGAAAAGTAAAATCTCTCTAGCTTAGTAACTATAAATAGGCTATAGTTATTAAGTATATTAATTTAGGGGGGTAATATATTCTACTTTTTGTAATTATTTAGGGATCTTATTACCTTACTAACTAGTTAATAAAATTAGGCTTTCTAGGTAACTAGGTAATTAAACTAACTACTAATAGATAAACTAATAATAAAACTAGCCTAGACTAGATTAAGTATTTTAATAAGTATACTTAGGCTTATATAAAAGGTATCTATTAGATACTTATAATTAATAGGTATAAGAGCTATTTATTAGCTAAATTTAATAAATACTATAAGTAGAATAATATTNATAGATAGACTAATAATAAAACTAGCCTAGACTAGATTAAGTATTTTAATAAGTATACTTAGGCTTATATAAAAGGTATTTATTAGATACTTATAATTAATAGGTATAAAAGCTATTTATTAGCTAAATTTAATAAATACTATAAATGAAATAATATTATAACTGTTAGTATACCTTTATATTTATCTTACTTACTCTAGCTATTAGATATTACGCTTTACTTACCTTTAAAGTATATATATAGGGATAAAATTAACCTATTTATTAAATACTTTATTAACTATATTATAAAGTCTAAGTTCTTTATTACCTTCTATAAGGCTTATA
>PUHP01000633.1:0-22092 GCA_006783085.1 Colletotrichum shisoi | reverse complement strand
ATTAACAATTCGCCTATACTACTACAATTATATTATTATCTACTTAAGGAAGAGGTAAGATATGCTGTTTAAACGTAATAATTAATTATAATAATCTTTTAATAGGCTACCCTTCTAGATCTAGCATAGGAGAAAAGCGCAAAGCGCTAGCTAAGTACTCCTAGAATCCTAACACAGTCAAATCCTACAAGAGGGTCTAGGACATAGGTAAAGCCTAGAAGGCTATTTAGAAGTAATAGATTACTATAAACACCTAGTTTAGTAGGGAGTTTAATAAGCTTAAAAAGATACCCCTATTTATTACTATAACACCTACTACCTAGGAGAAGATAAGAGAGGAGCTACGCTAGCAGAATAAGGAGTACTAGTATATTTCCTTTACTTCCCTTCCTTAGTAAAACCTAACATTTCTATAGCATCTATAAGAATACCTACCCTAGCTAGTTTAAGGATTAAGCTGGAGCTAGTATGAAGGATAACACCGTAATATTTAATAACCTAAGTAATAGGGAGTTTTCTAATTAGGATAAGGAGGAGGTAATTAACTTTACTAGTAATAATCCTTCTAAAGACGTTAACATAAATACTAAAACAGGTAGCATTTACTAGCCCTAGGAGATTATTACTAACCTTATTAAGAAAATATAGAAAGTAAGTTTTCTAAGATTATTACATTTAATTATTACATTTAATTATTATATTTCTAATTTTCTTTTTTAGTAATCTATAGTTATTAGCTACATATAGTTCTATACTTGCTAGATAGCTACGCTTAAGATTCTCTAAGCTAAGCTATCTACCTTCTACAAGTTCCCAACAAAGGTCAACACTATTCTCTAGCACACCTAAATTCTAGAGGGCTATGCTTGCCTTCTAAGCGCCTAAAAACTCCTTATCTTAGAGGAAATCTTCCTCTACAAAATCCTTAGTAAGCATTAAGATACTACTACTACTAAGGATCTAAAGACACCTCTTAGAGGCTTAGTGTTTTTATTACACTCTATTTAGTAAGTATTTTCCCTCTTAAGTAAGATATAGCTAATATAAATAGTAACTACAATTTTTAGGTTACTACTTTCTAAAAGCGCCCTTATAGGCTAATCCTAACTATAAAGAAGAGGAGATACTTCTGGTATAGCATCCTAGTTTAAAAGATAATCTACAACATCATCTACGCTTTCTACAACAATAATAATAAGGACTAGATTAGTCTCCTAGGTCCTACTAGGATCTAAAAAGAAGATTACTAGCTTACTATAGGAAATGTTATAAGCCTAAATGTACTTACTATAAAGTATAAGGATAAGTTAGGACTTATTATAGAGTACCTAGAGATGCTATTAATAAAGAACTCTTACTTAGTGTCCTAGGAGACGTTTAATCTAGATAGAATGTATAGAGTTTTTAAATTTAAGAACCTTATAGGAATTAGTACTTAGGGATACTAGTGGGAGTTGTAAGGGAGACTTTAAGTAGATATTATTTTCTAGAAGCTTACATCTTAAACAATATAGTTAGAATTANAGGAGACGCTTCTAGTATAGCATCCTAGTTTAAAAGATAATCTACAATATCATCTACGCTTTCTACAACAATAATAATAAGGACTAGATTAGTCTCCTAAGTCCTACTAGGATCTAAAAGGAAGATTGCTAGCTTACTACAGGAAATATTACAAGCCTAAATACACTTACTAGATAGCTACGCTTAAGATTCTCTAGGCTAAGCTATCTACCTTCTATAAGTTCCTAATAAAGGTTAACGCCATTCTCTAGCGCACCTAAATTCTAGAAGGCTATACTTACCTCCTAAGCGCCTAGAAACTCCTTACCTTAGAGGAAATCTTCCTCTATAATATCCTTAGTAAGCATTAGGATGCTACTACTACTAAGGATCTAAAGACACCTCTTAGAGGCTTAGTGTTTTTATTACACTCTATTTAGTAAGTGTTTTCCCTCTTAAGTAGGATGTAGCTAATATAAATAGCAACTACAATTTTTAGGTTGCTGCTTTCTAAAAGCGCCGTTATAGGCTAATCCAAACTATAAAGAAGAGGAAACGCTTCTAGTATAGTATCCTAGTTTAGAAGATAATCTACAATATTATCTACGCTTTCTATAACAATAACAATAAGGACTAGATTAGTCTCCTAGGTCCTACTAGGATCTAAAAGGAAGATTACTAGCTTACTATAGGAAATATTATAAGCCTAAATATACTTACTATAGAGTATAAGGATAAGTTAGGACTTATTATAGAGTACCTAGAGATACTATTAATAAAGAACTCTTACTTAGTATCTGTTAGGGCTGGATTGCCTACAGACCCTAGCATAAGGGACGGAGTGTTAGGGCGTAGTTGCGGGGCACTAGATGTCTGTTAGCGCCTTAATAAAAGGTGACTAGACAATAGTTAGTCTATATAGATGGGACCTAATAGAAAAGGAGATCCTGCTACTAACCTGTAAGGGGGGGAGTAGGTTGAAATAACATAACTATCTGACCCCTACCTAACTGTTAGCAACTCTACTACTCTGTGTGAACCTAGCCTGTAACACGTTTTAACCTCTACCTACCCTTAGGCGTACTAACTAGTAGAGCAAAGAATAGCCCCTAGAAGAATAGCAGCAGCCTATTAGGGTAACAGCACCTAAGATAAACTTAATACTTAAGGGTTTAGCACTATAGTAGCTGAGAGAAACTCTACCTGTCTAGATACCTAGGGGCGCGATAGTGACAACAACGGGGGAGGCACCTAGAGCACCACTGGCGGCAACTAAGGGAGTACTCCTGCACCTATTGTAACTAAATATAGCTTTGAAGCTACGGAGAAGATGACGCTAGGGGAGGCTTAGGCCCTTATGTAGGTGGAAATGGATAAGGCCTGGAAATAGAAGAACATGGAGACGATCCTGGCCCTTAGGAATAGGGCTAACCCTAACATAATACTTAACGGCGGGGTACTAGCTACCTAGCAGCAGGCCCTTAAGTAACTACAAGTAGATAATTAGGGAAAATAATTACCCCCCCTTTAATATAAGGGATTAAGTTAGGCTAAGCTAGTAGATTTCTAGTTTAAGCTTTTAGGCTGATTTGCTTTAACTAGCCTAGATAACAACAGTAACAAGGTGCTTTTTATAGGTAGATGCCTTAAGGGACTAGTAGCCTGCTAATAGGGCACCTACGTAGATGTATACTATAGAAACAACTAAACTAAGGTTGCTTAGTCTGTAATGGAGAAGTAGCTACGCAACAGCGTTGCTAACAAGAATACGCAGGTATATAACGCAGCTTTAAAGCTAGAGGATAAATACTAGAAGCTAAGGTAATTATACTAAGCTTTTATTAACTCGTATAAAGCCTTTAAGGTAGAGTACCCCAATAGACTACTAGAGAGGCTATAGATAATTAATGTAGTAAACTATATACTCCCTAAGCTAAGGGATAAGGTAATAGCTTCTAGCCTACTAGATAACTAAGAAGCCTTAGATAATATAGTAAAGTAGGTAGAGATAACTAAGAGGATTTAGAAGAAGGCCTAGGCAAACAGTACTTATTAGATAGGATAATAGTAATAGTAGGTACCTACTAGGTAGCTACCCTAGGAGCATACTTATACCATAGTAGAGGTTAAGACTAAAGTAAGGGATACCCTAACCCTAGCGACTAAAGAAGCGACTAAGTCTAGCTAGATAGAGTAGAGGAGCCAACCCTAGCCTACTAAAGGGATGCTAGTATAGGATTAATCCTTAATCTTATACTACAACTATAAATAAAAGGGCTATTACTTAGATTAGTACTAAAAGCTAAACTACTATCACTATAGTTAGCTATAACACTTAGGTAAGAGATATACTACGCTAAAGGTAGCTATAGGTATAAATGTAATTAATATACCCTAAAGATAGAGGTCTACCTATAAACGCTAATAATTTAAAGTAACTCTATAGGTAAGGATTAGAAGTAAGTAGAAGAGGGGGAAGGCCTTAATTAATATAGGTATAGACTATAATGTAATTAACTAGAAGGTAGTATCTAAATTAGGTTACCTACTAGAGATTAGTAATAGACTAGAGCTAGAAGGCCTATAGGGATTAAGAGCTCCTAACTATAGTTATAAAGTCCTAACTACTAAAGTAACTAATAATTTAGCTACTAAAAGGATGTAAGTATACCTATTCTAAGTAACTACGCTAGAAGATAACTATATAGTAATCCTAGGGATCCCCTAAGGATAAGTAGCATCCTTTAACCTAATATAGAAAATACTTAACTAAATATATTTACTAAGGGGTAAAGATATTAAGCTAGTAATAGAGAAGAAAGCTATTAGAAAGGTATAAAAGAACGCTGAAGCTACTTTTATACTGGGGATAGGGGGTATATAATATATATATAGACTACTAGGGGAGGAGTAGAGGGGTAAAAGGGAAATACTAAAACTAGTAGTATTACTAGAGGAATATATAAAATAGGCTTATATCTTCTAAGAATAAGGCTAGTATAAGAGTAATAGTAGTAAGGCATATACTGTTAACCTAAAACTAGGAATAAAGCCTCTATAAGGCTTTATCTACTTACTAGTAGAACCTAAGCTAGCTAAACTTAAGGAGTATTTAGAAAAAGCTTTAGTAAAGGGTTAAATCTAGTAATCTAAAAGCCTAGCTAGTACTTCTATTATCTTTATACCTAAAAAGGGGGGTAAGCTAAGGCTTTATATAGACTACTAGAGGCTTAATAGCGTTACTATCAAGAATTAAATACCTCTACTACTAATCTTAGAGATCCTAGACTAACTTACTAACTTAAAGTACTATATTAAGTTAAATCTAAAGGATAGGTACTACTAGGTAGATATCTATAAGGGAGATAAATAGAAAATAGTATTTTAAATGTAATATAGCTATTATAAATATAAAGTTATATCTGTTAAACTTATTAACATACCTACAACTTTCTAAGTATATATTAATAATGTACTAGCAGGCCTAGTAGATATTATTTATATAGTCTATCTAGATAATATCTTAATCTTCTTAAAGAATAAGGAGTCTTATATAGAAGTAGTATAGTAAGTACTGACCTACTTAAATATAGTAGGCCTAGTAGCTAACCTTAAGAAGTATAAGTTTTATAAGAAGTTTATTAAATTCCTAGGGTTTGTAGTATTAGAAAATAGTATTCTAATAGAAGAAGACTATATCTAAGCTATTATTAAGTAGCTAGTAGCTACTAGCATTAGGGATGTCTAGGTATTTCTTAGGTTTATAGGGTTTTATTAACAATTTATTAAAAACTATGTAAGGGTATATACCTTATTAACTAACCTACTAATTACTAAGAATAGATAACTAAAGGTAATTACTACTAGGGTACTAGAGGTATTTCTAAACCTTAAGGTCTTGTTTATATTAGTACTAATATTGTAATACTATAACTTAAAGCTACTACTACATATTAAGATAGACGCTTTAGCCTTTGTAGTAGGGGTAGTTACATACTAATTATATAATTAAAAGTAGTACCCTATTACGTATATGTTACGTAAGCTTTAAGGCGTAAAGCTCTACTATAGTATACTAGAGGCGGAGCTGCTAGCTATTTGCAAATTAGCAAAGCTATAGAGATATTATATACTATATAATTAATACTATACTATCTTTTTAATAGACTACTTAGGCTACTACTACCTTACTACTAAGCTATAACTAAGCAGTTAGTAAGCCTATATGCTATAAGACCTTTTAATATTTAATTTTAAAATTAAGTATTAACTTCGTAAATTAAATCTAGCTAATACATTATTACAATAGCTAGACTACTAGCTTACTAATAAGGAGGTTAATTAGGAGAGAAGCGCCTTTCTAGAGGACTTTTTAAGCCGCGTTTTACTAAGGGCAGCTAGGATTAGATAGATGCAGGCTAATAGTAGGGTACTAAAGGGCCTTAGGCGTCCCCTACTCCTAGAAGATCTAGCCCCCGAAATTACTAAAGAAGTAAAGAGATAACAACTAGAAGATAGTAAACTATAAGGTATAGCGTAGTAGAAGTAGACTAGCTAGAGTAAGGATAAGGAGGGCGTAATAAGATATAAGGGGTAGCTTATAGTTCTAGAGGATAGCAAAATGCAACTAGAGATACTAACAGCATACTATAATAAACTAACTAGTAGGTACTTAGGGTATAGTAGGATAGTAAAGTAAATAGCTAAGTTATTCTTCTAGAAGGTAATAAAGAAGGATATAAAGGAATATATTAAGATATATACTATATACTAGTAGACTAAACTAAAATCCTACCTACTAGATAAAGTACTATAAAGTCTACTAGTACCTACCTAACTATAGTAAAGTATGTTTATTAACTTTATTACAAAACTACCTAAGTTAGAAAGGAGGAGGAGGAATAACTTTAATAGTATCCTAGTAGTAGTTAACTACCTAATAAAGTATACTTTATATATACCTACCTATAAAGTAATAAAAGTAGATACCTTAGCTATAATACTTATTAATAAAGTAATACTATAGTTTAGGGTACTAAAATTAATTATTTTAAACTAGGGATTACTATTTACTAGCTACTTCTAGGTAGAGGTATATTACTAGTTAGCTATTAAGAGGAAGCTAAGTACTATATATTACCTATAAACTAATAGGTAGATAAAATAATAGAACTAGAAATTAAAGTACTTCCTATATACCTATTATAATATTAAATAAGATAACTAAGCTAACTAGCTTCTAATAGTATAATTTATCTATAATATAGTAGTTTATAATACTACTAGTATATTACTAGTTAAGGCCTTAATAAGCTTCTAACTAAATCGACTATATAATGTAGGTAATATTAATCTTATATAAGTAACTATCCTAGTAGCTAGAAAATAAGTTAACGAACTATAGTAGTAGAGAGAGATAATCTAATAGCTACTTACTAGATTTAATAATACCTACGTAAAGTAGTATAATAAAAAGAGAGTTAAAATTAAGTTTAAGGTAGGTAAAAAAATCCTCTTACTAACTAAGAATATTTATTAAAAGTAATCTTTATAGAAGCTCTTATATAAATACCTTAGCCCCTTTAAAATTATATAGATAGTTAATAGTAAGGTAGTATATAAGCTTAACCTCTAATCTAAATACTATATTTATAGTATTTTTTTGCTTTTATAGCTAGAGAAGTTTTATAGTAGTAATAAAGATATTAGGGATATAGTAATTAAAGAAGGGGATAATAAGTATAAAGTAGAAGTAGTAGTAGTCTATAAGAGCTTACTAATAAACTACTAGTACCTTATTAAATAAAAGAGGTATAGTAAAGAGGAGAACTCCTAAAAGCTATAATACAACCTACTATAAAGCCTTATTATAGAGGAGGGTTACTAGGGGATTATTAGGGGGATAGTAGTAGAAGGAAAGCCTATAGGCTTAAAGAAAATTTATAATTCTAGCCTAGGGCTAAGGTATCTTAAGGCCCTAAAGGACTTAGCTACCTACTAAGAAAAATTATTTTATAAAAACGTAAAAAAAAAAAAAACCTAGCCTAAAGGTACTAGTAGAGGGGCTATAGGGGGGTAGTAGAGAGGGGCCTAGGTATCCTTATTAGTAGAATTAGCTATACTACTAGTAGGAGAAAGAAGGTTAAGAGGGGTAGAGAAGATAGTAGAAGATAATATAAAGTTAAGCTTAGTATAATACTAAATATAAATATAAGTAGTAAGTATTATAATACTACTAGGGGGGTACTAGAGGGGTAATAGAGGGGCTATAGAAGAGTAAAGTAGGAAAAAGATATATAACTTAGGTATAGCTTTTACTAAACTTATAAAGCTAGCTATCTATATTAGAATGAAGGCTAGTAAGGCTAGTAATAGTAGTAGTCTAGGTAGTAATAGTAGTAGTCTAGGCTTAGATAGTAGTAGTCTAGACCTAGATAGTAGTAGTAGTAGCCTCTTAGGCTATAGTAAGATAGATAGTAGTAGTAGCCTACTTTTTTACTTAGTAAGTAAACTTAATAGTAGCCTTAACTTTATAGTTATAGAGAATTACTAGCTTCTCTATCTCTAGGGCTTTATACTTAGCTTTAAAGAGGTTAGCTAAAGTAGCTTTAGCTTAGAAAGCCTTTTTACCTTTAACTTAAAGGGCTAGATTAGTAGCCTATAATAACATTAGTATAAAAGGTAGTTACTAAGGGGGTACTAGGTAATTAGTAGGGGAAGGGAAGGAATAAGTTATTAGGAAACTTACTTTATTCTTATTAAAAGTAGTACTAAGGGTACTATCCTTAACTATCTTATTAAAGAGATAGTAAAGCTAGGAGATAATATAGTAGGTAGAGTAGGGGAGCTATAAGTAGGTTAGTAATAGTTAAGTAAGTCGTAGAAGTAACCTAATAAAAGAAGAAAAAAGTACAGCTTATATAAATATATACTTTACTATAGGTATTAATATATATAGTATACTTATTACTAGTAGCTAATTATAGAGGTTAGTAAAGAGGGAGTACTAGAGGGTTACTAAGTAATATACTATTAGTATTTAAGTAGTAGAGAATAAGACCCTCTAAAGAGATAGTCTAGCTAACTATGTAGTAAAGGTAGTAGGCGTAGGGGAGAGGGTATAAAGTAGGGATTAAATTCTTATTATTAAAGGCTATATGCTTAGGTAAAGGGGGAGGGGGGGATACTAGGGGGGTATTAAAGCTACTAGTACTATTAGCGCTATTATTTAAAATAGTAGAGGTAGTAGTAAAAGATATAGTAGTAGTAGTAGTTATAGGGGTAGTAGTAATAAAGTAGTAGTAGTAGTAATAGTAAAAAATAAGTTATAAAATTAAAAAAATAATAAAAATAATAAAAATAATAAAAATAAGAATATTAAGAGGCTTATAAAAAGAACTTTCTTAAGTAGTCGGTATATAGTAGAAAATAATAGCTAATAAGCTTATGAATAAATTTATATACCCTAGGTAGTAACTAAATTAAGTAATATAAGTCGTTAATAATAAAATAAAAAGAATTTTAATATTAAAAAGGTTACTATAGTAGTACTAGTATACTACTAGAGGGCTAGTAAAGTCCTAAATAAAGATATTAGTTATATTAAAGTATAAAGTAATTGAAAAATATAAAGAAGCTTAAGTTGTATAGTAATATAATACTTTAGTCTAAGTAAGTATAACTAATATTAAGCTTATACTTAAAGAAGCCTAATAGACCTCTAAGGAGGCGTTAGTAAGGGGGTTAGCCCTTAATAAATATAGGAAATAATTATAAGTTAATTATCTAGCCTATTATAAAGTTTAGTATGAGGAATTCTATAATAGCTGAAGAGATATTATAGGGATCTAAGTAAGAAGCTAGGGTAAAGGGTCCCCTAAACCCTAAGCCTAAACTACAAACTAGAGGACTACCTATAGGTTACTAGCTTTATAGAAGCATACATACTATAAGCCTTAGGATAAGGCTTTAGGGAGGGGGGACTATATTAGGGCTAGATTACCTATAGACCCTAGTATAAGGGATAGAGTATTAAAGCGTAGTTGTAAGGTACTAGATATCTATTAGCGCCTTAACAAAAGGTAACCAGATAATAGTTAGTCTACATAGATAGGACCTAATAGAAAAGGAGACCCTACTACCTACCTATAAGGGGGGGAGTAAGTTAAAATAATATAACTATCTAACCCCTACCTAACTATTAGTAACTCTACTACTCTATATAAACCTAGCCTGTAATAAAAGAATACTAGGTTTAAATATAGTTTACTAACTTATTTATATAAAGTAGTTAACTTATAAGCTAAAAGTACTAGTATATTAGTATATAAACTAACTTTTATGAAAGCTAAGTACTATAGGCTTTATATAGTAAATAAAGTATTAAGTAAGTACTTAAAGGCTAAGAAAACTTAGCTATATCTTAAAAGGTCTCTTAATATAGCTAAAGTAGAGGTAGTTAATCTAAGTAGAAAAATATATTATTAATACTAAAGGTAAAAATATATAATAAAATAGGGTTTATATAGAAGAGGGTAAACTATATAGGTAGTAATATAGTAATTATAAAAAGACTAAATATAATATTAAGTAGTTTAAAAGACTTTTAAAGAAGAAAATATTAAGTAGTTTTAATTAATTTTATATAATACTACTTAATTAACTTATGTAAATAGCTTAAGAGTAAGGAAAAGTAGTTAACTTACTATAATAGATAACCTACTATATATATATCTACTTATACTATTAATATTATAATAAATGTTTATACCTTAATAAAAACTATTAATATATACATAGTTATATAGTAAGTGATATACTTCTTTATTATATAGAAAACTCTTAGTTTTTAATTATTATTTAAAAATCTATTTTTAAGCCTAAAAAGTATTAAACTTTCCCTATTAGTATATAATAAGAGTTAAGTTTCTTAATATAGTATTTTAGAACTTTAAACTCTAGTTACTATACTACCTTATACAAGCTAGTTTATCTAGGTTTTAAATAAGAGATCTAAAGCTAAGTTTAGAGCTAACGTTTTTAGACCATTATTTCTTATAATATAACTCTTATTAAATACTAATAAAAAAGCCTAGTATTTTTTAGGCTTAAAATAGATCTTTTAGGAATAGTTAAAAACTAGGGGTTTTCTATATAATAAGGGAGTATATTACTTCCTATATATATACGTCTATATTAAATTAATATTTATGTTTCTTAGTAATATTTTAAAGACTCTAGAATATATAATATACTACATGTATATTTATGTTGAGTGAAAAAGCTTACTAGTTATATAAGAACGCACTACGTAAGATATACTTTTATACTACAATTTATAACTCTTTGCGTCTATACGCTAGCCTAATGGAATATAAAGTACATGCATTGCTTGTCCATTCCTCCAAGGACGCCAAACCAACCGTCTTACGCGAGACCGTGCCCCGTCACATCCAGCTTACATGTGGATAGGCTTCGAGTAAGTGGCCATTGCGGCCTCCTTGAACGCCTCGGCCAGGGTCGGGTGGGCGTGACATGTGCGGGCGATGTCTTCGCTCGATGCGCCATACTCGAGCGCAAGGGTGGCTTCGGCGATCATCTCACCAGCGTTGGGTCCAATAATATGGACACCGAGAATCCTGTCTGTCTCGGGATCCGCCAGCATCTTGACCAAACCCTCAGTGTCCAGGTTAGTCTTTGCGCGGGAGTTGGCGCTGAAAGGGAACGATCCAACCCTGTAAGGGATGTTCTGCGATTTTAGGTCTTGCTCGCTCTGGCCGACCCAGGCAACCTCGGGGTGGGTGTACATGACAGAGGGGATGACGCCGTAGTTGACGTGACCGTGGCCCTTCTTGATGTACTCAACCACAGCAACAGCCTCCTCCTCTGCCTTATGTGCAAGCATGGGACCGAAGGTAACGTCGCCAACGCAGCGGATGTGGGGAATCTTGGTGCGGTATTCGGAGTCAATAATAACACGACCTCTCTCATCCAGCTCGAGGTCAATGTTCTCGAGGCCAAGTCCACCGGTGTAAGGTCGGCGGCCAATGGCCACCAAGACTACGTCAGCATCAATCTATGTCACTAGTCAACAACATTATCAAAAATATGCCAGGCGAGGTATTGGGACTTACGGTCTCGGCCTTCCCGCCCTTGGCGGCGTCAATATCCAGCTTGACCTTGTCACCTGTCTTGTCGCCGCTGATAACCTTGGTGCCGGTCTTGAAGTTGATGCCTTGCTTCTTGAGGATCTTTTGTGCGCTCTTGGCAATCTCGGCATCCATCCCAGGACCGCCAATCTGGCCGAGAAACTCGACTACGGTTACCTTAGTTCCCAGACGGGACCACACTGATGCCATCTCCAAACCAATGATACCGCCACCAATGACAACAAGGCTCTCCGGGATTTTGTCGAGCGACAGAGCACCAGTGCTGGTGACAACGCGCTTCTCGTCTATCTCGAGACCGGGGAAAGGCGTGGCTTCGCTTCCGGTAGCGATCAAAATGTTCTTTCCCTTAACCGAAGTCTCGCCACCATCATTGAGAGCCACCTTGACTTCATTCTCGTTGACGAAGGTACCGGCGCCCTTGATGTATTCGACGCCGTTCTTCTTGAAGAGGAACTCGACGCCCTTTGTCAGGCCACCAACGGCAGTGTCTTTCGCCTTCATGAACTGCTCCAAGTTTACTTTAACGTCGGACACATCGATACCGCGGTTCTTGGTGTCATGCTTGATGGTATGGTAGAGGTGAGAGTTGTTAAGAAGGGCCTTGGAGGGAATGCAGCCAACGTTGAGACAGGTTCCGCCGAGAGTACCTCGCTTCTCGATGCAAGTGACCTTCAGACCCTCTTGGCCGGCCTTGATAGCAGCGACGTAACCAGCGACGCCACCGCCAATGACGACAAGGTCCTTCTCTTCAGAAGCCGACGCGTAGGCGCGACTCCATCTCGACAACTGGGTGGGGGCGACAACGACAGGAAGCCTACATGTGCAACGGTGGTTAGCTCGGTAAGGAGAAGCCGCAGGTACATGCATTGAGCTCACGAAGTTTGTCTTTTGAATGCCGATTTGGCAGCAGAGCGCGGTATCAATCGACTGGAGAGCATGGTGGCTTATGTCGATAGAATGACGCGGTGATCGGTCGGTAAGGGAGATGGGCGGAGGGAATGAAGGTAGAGAATAAATCCTGGAATGGGCGAATGGGTGTTTGGAGGGAGGGTCGAGTAAGCTTCGGATCGAATTGGAGCTCTCGGTCATTGGGGGGCTTGAATTTTTCGAAGGGGTGGCGGAGCTGCACACCGGGCGTGAATGGACTAGCCACCACCCCGGTGCCCCCACATCGGCCTGTTGGATGACCTGAGATTATCTGTTAATTGTTACCGTCAACTTCATCATCCTTTACTTCTCCTTTTCATTGTCGCCGTGATGCCCCTCTATACCCTCACTCCTCTGTTGGAGTTGTGAAGGGCGTGATAGCATGTACAACTGGAACTGGGTTGAGTTCATGAATAACATATTCCTTCTAACTCAGACCAGTCCACTACCCATCTTGCTCTTGACTGTTGAGCCCGCATGCATTTTGAATTGCCTTTGCTGTCAACCAGTGACACTGTGCACGGTCAGAGCTACAGCCAATGGGCGCCCCCCGCAAGCGCCACGGTGGCAAGCACATCGATTTGCCCCATAATCTTGGATATGACCACGCCTCTCTAGTGGAGTCAATTGACGGTGCCTCCCAACGTTCTCGTCCTTCCCCGTCATCTCCCGTATTGAGGCGACAGTAGCCGTTGTGCGTTTAGACCATCGACAGGACATCTATCCGCAACCGTCGGCAGTATCGAAATTCACTGAGCATTCCATCTTCAAATGCAATACCAGTCATTTGCCCCACCTCCCGGGATTGTTCGGCTCCTTAGAGTCAATACCTGCATCCAGTTCGGCGTCTTCGTGGTTCCTCATCGTTGCTCTTTCACCCAAGGGATACTCGGACGCCATCATTTATGTCTCCAGCAAGTTGCATCAACACATTTTTTCCCCCCTTTCTCCCACCAATGGGCTGCCCTACAATCATACCTCATCATCGTTACCAGGCCTCTTAAGAAGCCTCTCAGCAACTTTACACGCCTCCTTCACTCTCCTGGTGTTCCTCTTACTTCCAACCAGGTCCGTGACTCGAACTTTTTTACGCAAAAAGTAGCATACGCTTCGAGCGAGAGCTGGGGCCAACCCACTGCCAAAAGGCACGCCAAGTGCCTGTTCCAAACTCTTACTGTTGATTTGGCTGCACTCCTGAAGCGCCGAGATAAGCATCACCTCGACAAACAGACTCGTCGTCTCCTTCACGTATGCCAGGTTCAGAGGCTTAAGAATTCCAAGACCAATAGAACCATCGGCAACTAGACTTCCCACCATCTTGGCAGTGTTGATAAGACGCCGATTATCTGCTGCCTCTTCGTCCTCTTCCTCGGGCTCCTCCCCAAACAAGGGCTCGCCGAGCCTGCGGAAAAGCGTCCACAGGGTGTCCTGAAATGCGTGCTTAATCCTGGAGTCGCTGCAGAACTTCCTTGCCACCAGCGTGTAATAGGGATTGTAGTGCTGTTGTGCTCCCGAGCATTGAAGCAACACATTAGGCACCTCGCGTCGGTTGTACTTGTTGAGCCGCAGTTTGAGAATTCGCATGTACGCGTCCTTATAGTCTGCTGCGGCCACTAGAGCGATGAAGATGGCCCTTCGCACATCCGTGTTCATGCCCTGCTCTCGAGCAAGCTGGGCGTAGTCGGGTGTCGCTAGGTCATCAGCGTCCACAACGACCACATCGTCGTCGTCGTCGTCGTCGTCGTCACCAAATCCGGCCCCTACCGCTGTCACAGCCTTGGCATCGTCTTGTTTCGCCTCTTGCGCACCTTGACCTGCCCAACTGGCACCGACTAGCCACCATTTGCCAGTTTTGTCTGCGTTTTCAATGTCTTCAAGTCCAATCCGCAGAGGCTCCGTGGCTTTGAGCTTGAGTGTGTCAAGGGACCCCAACACCTTCCTCATACGTGTTACGTACTCGCCGAGAATGACTAAATCTTGTGCACCGGCCTTGATCTTGTTGTTCTTGAGGTCGCTTATGGTTTCGATCATGAACTTTGTTCGAATCTTCAGGTTGCTTTCCCCAATCTTGGCCACGGCCGGACGAATAAGGCTGACGATATCCTTCAGCGCCAACGGGTCGTCCTTGCGCAGCTGGGGGCCCGCCACGCGCACGATCCGGAGGAGGAGCTCAGCGTTTAGTTCCGACAGACTGCTGAGAAGGAGCCGCACAAAGTCGAACATAAGTTTGCTACCGATGACACGGAAGATGTACATCTCTGCCAGCACCGTGAGCAAGTTTGACGTTTCCTTGGTTGGTAGGCGTTGCTCGGCCGCCGCCGCATCCGCTTTCCTCTTCTCCACTTGGAACCGCTCTACGGCTGTAGTGAGGAAATGTGCCGCAAAATCAACACCAATAACCTTGTAAAGAGCAGCAACGAAGCCGGCAGAAAGGACCATTAGTGTGTCAGGCTTGCTCGTCGGGTCGCAGATCTGGGCCATCAGGAGTCCAGTCAAAATATTGTTTGTGTGACCCCTGGGATGATCCTGGTAAATCTTTTCGATTTCTCCAACAATCGACGTCAGGTTGGCTTCGGCCACTCTGTTGACAGTGCCTTGCAGTTTTCTGCGAATTTGGGCCTCTATGTCTGCATCGCCGCCGGATCTCGCCCGCAACGAAGGGGGAATGTATTTTGGAAGCTGTGTGCCAGCTGCAAAGGGGGGTAAGTAGGGGTTCTCCCTAACGCGCTTCGTGTCTTGCACCGTCTCCTCCACTTCCGATTCGAAGCCCGCGAAAAAAATTTGGTCGTCTGAAGCGTCCCCATCTTTGGAGACCATGGATTCGTCGTCGTCGTCGTCCTCCTCCTCCGCCGCCTCCTCTTCGTCTTCATCGCCGGTGACATCGCCTTCGCTGCTGAACACCCCATCATCCTCATCTGCATCATCGTTTTCGGATGCATATCCGACTTTCGCAAGTGTGCCAGTTGCCTTAGATCGTTTTTGCGCGAGCCACTCCTCGGCCTCCCTCCTCAACTTGCGGCCGCCCTCGTTCGTGTCACTAGCGTCGTCGAGATCACCTAGTAGATCGCCCAGCCCGTCATCCTTGAAAGACTTGGGCAGCGACTTGCGTCCCTTCTTCAACCCCAGCTTGCGCTCTAGTTGCTCAATCTCAGCATCGTCCTTAGCCAACTTCTCCCGGACGCGACGGGATGGTTGCTTTGCCGCCGACAATTGCTCGAATTCGTCACTGTCGTCGGCCTCGCCGAGGTCTTCTCGTTTGCGTTTCTTCGGCGCAGATTGGCGAAGTTCTTGCTGCCTTGGCGGCTTTTCTACAGCGTCAAGTAGGCGTTCGTTGACGTCCTCCTTCTCATATTTTCCAACGTGCCGGTGGGTTTGTTTGGATAAGTCCCTCCACGCTGTTGTTTGTCGCTGCTTCTTCGACTGTCTCTCGGCTCTCCTCCGGTCTTTTCTATTCTGCTCCTGACTCTTCCATCGTCCGTTGGATCGGGATGCGCCAGTTTGTTCTGGTGCGCCAATCTCTTTTAGGAGCTGGGGGGGTAAGCCAAGCGGTTTCGGAGGCATAGTGGTGGCTACGTTCGCAAATCGGGACAGCAGTATTTAGAATGGCGAGGTTTTGACGTTGCAAGGCGTTGTTGACAGGCGCTACGACGATGAATGAAAGGTCGCTGAAGGATTTGCAGTCTGATGCAGCGTGCGGCTGTCAATAGGGAAAGCTCCCGGGAGACATAAAATGGTCAGTTTCCGCATCACAGGAAACTTTTCAGTGGAGATATGGGACTGGGTGGGGCCTTGGCTTCCCCGGAGGAGGACTATGAAGAGCACCAGGGAGGTACCTAAGGTGCCTACCTACCTAAATCGAGGTCTGTCTCGTTACGGGCTAGTCTCCAATCCGAAAGGGCCTGGCTCACATCTGGTTGGTGCCACCAACCCACGTGCTGCCACTCACAATCATTCGTGCCCCGACCTTATTGTTCGGAGGCCCTGGTGTGACGGCAAGTCGAATAGGATATTGCTCAACTTCTTACGACAGCAGGCAGCCGGCGCAGGAGTGACTTCAGCAGCCCCCTCGACCATGCCAGGCCACATTAGCCACGAAGAGGTCAGAATGTGCATCCCAGCTCCCCTCTTTTCGCCATCTCCTCCGCTGACTTGCTAACTCGCGCTCTATAGTTCTTCGTCAAATTGGCAGACCTCTTCGAGCAGCGCAAAGGGGATGGCCATGGCTCAATATTCCTCGTCCAAAAGCGATGTAAGACCGTCGCGACCACCTGCGCCTTCATGCCACTGAAACATTGACGCTTCCGTGCAGTATCGTACGAGCAAGGCGTACCCTCCCCGACAGCCGACGACCCTTTTCCCGATCTCCATCCCGCGAAACCATTGCCCATCATCGTACGCGCGACCAATGGCAAGTCAAAACGGCACAGGGACACCAAGATCAAATTGTCAACAATAGTTGAGCCTGACGCTCTGGAGGCCTTCTACACTCGGTACGCAGACACTTGCAAGGCGGGTATGGGAGCGTTAAAGCCGCGAGACCGGAGCAAGAAGAAGGCCAAGGCTAGGAAAAAAAAGGGAGTAGTGGCTATTGTTGCACCCACTGCGTCCTGATACTTGACTCTGGGCGTAACCCATACTTGGCCTCTCATTACATTGAGCCAGCCCACGACGACATTAGATTGTGGCTACCCTCTCAATGTACTGCTTCTGTAGCCTATGGTACCTGAAGATGTGGTGGCTTTTCAACGAATAGGGCTCACAATGATCAAGGCATATACGGATTTAGCTGCATCTTCGATCTTGCAGCGGGTGTTCTTGTAGTAGTGGTGTATCATCACGTCTCACGATGAATGGCGCCGGTCGGTCAGAGGTCGCAGATGACATATGCAAACTTGGTAGATAGGGCTATGCACCCACACGATAGTGTCCCTGCCTCCTTTTCATGATAGATCTGTTAGTGTCAGTCGTTCATTTCTGCGGGTTGGTCCGTTGCTGAGATAACGCAATGAACATACCGAAGGGCCTTAATAGAAGCGTGCGTTGTTGTCCCCAAACCCCTCGAGAGCTTCTCTGACATGCGTACATGCGGCGCACTCACCCCGCCTAGGCTTTTTAGGGTTGCCGACGTACATGCATAAACTGTCCGGGCACTTGGAAGCTGTATCACTGCGCTCGCAGCTTGCCAGCTTCTTGTGCTTCTGCCACCTTGTCCCGCACCCCGGACACCCGTAAAAATGAAGTTCGCACATCCAAAATAGAATAACCAGTGAATCGGTGGTATGAACAAGAAAGAGACCGGCCTTGACTGATACCCTAGCGTAAACATGAGCTCTGTAGGTTGCCGAAATCAAAATCAAAATCAAAGCTAGCTTGCCCTAGATCATATATTTGGCGTACGGACAGACCTTGCGATGGCATTGAGCCAGTCGTGACTCAAGTGGACTGGGTTGTATTACAACTTAGATTTCCCACCGCGGCTGTGATAGAAACCAGGTCGTGTCATGGCCCGGCCAAACAAAGGATGCGTTTCAATAGGCGACACAGTCACCATGACAAACATCACCGACCAAGCCAATTGGCGCAGTGGCCAAGACCGTCTGTCATAGGGCATTTGGTGTCATCATCCGCGTTGTCCTTAGGATAAGGCGGACCGCGCTCACTCATCAATGCTAGACTGCAAGCGATGGGCTGTATATGTTCCACTCTTTGCATCAAACCGTCGGATGTTAGTGCAAGTACTGAGTACCTGTGCCGCCCAGCACAAACGCAAATATGATGAGTGATGCTTGTTGGACTATGTTATACCGGCACGATGGCTTACTACTATTTTTTGCTACCCGGACAATGCTGCTTCAGTGGTGGAACATCGTCCTCGACTAAGAGCTCCGACGATCACTGCGGCGCCGTGGTCCAGCACAACTCATGATACCAAGCAAGCACAATTGAACACAAAGGCCAAGTGCTTCCTCCCGCCCCTGAAATACATATACAGGGAGAGAGGGTTTGAACCAACCCCCCTCCCACCTGGCGTTGCAAACAAACGAAGATGCACGCACGTCCTTATCAAAGAATAACTTTTGTGTAGAGGTCCACGTCGAGCCCCGAGACGAAGGCTGTACCAGGAGTGCTCACCCGCAATGACTGTACTACCGGGACTACCAGGGCCGAATAGACCATCCTAACTGATAACAACATTACATGATAAAAGTCGTCCCGAGGTTAGTCGACGAATTTTGTGTGTTGCGACCAATCGTGACCCAGTCCGTCCTGCCTTGGAAACCCGAAACGCAAGTCGAAGACGACACTCACTTTGCCGTTATGAAAGTGAAAGACAATTGAAAGGAAAAAGAAATGTAGACTGATGGTTGAATCGAGCACAAGAAACATTTGTCAGCTGTTTAATGTCGATCCGGCGTAGAGGAAGTTGGACGTTCAGTCGAGTCAGCTGTCAAGCCGACCTTCGCATTGTCCATCGAGAGTGACAACTGTCAGCAGGAACCATGTGGTTCGTCCAGCCAACTTGGCTATCACATGATCTGATCTTGTGTCAGACCCGCGTGGGCATCCGTCTCCATGCTGTCACCGCCGCCGGCAGCGTTCAGGTATCTGACAAAGCTCAGACCCAAAGGTCGGCCGCCGTACTGGTAACCTTGGAACTTGGCAATCGCAGTTTCGGCGGTTTCTGCAGAGTCGAAGCGAACTACGCCGGTTCCACGCGATCTGCCACTCGGTTCGTACTGAATCTCTGCCTGCTCGACCTTCCCGATAGTTGTGAAGAGTTCAACAAGATCCTCGTTGCTAGTAGACCAGGGAAGCTGCAAATGGTTAGCATGGGGCAAAATCCTAGTAAGTAGATCAGCTTACGTTTCGCACGTAGATAGTCTCGCTCCGGTCGGTTCCAGCGGTGGCATAGTCAGTGAAGGGGTTAGGGGGGACCGAAGGCGCGTTGCCAGCGTCGAAGCCGCCGGGACCTCCGGGACCACCGGGACCAACAACACCAGGGCCACCGCCAAAGCCCCCACGACCATAGCCGCCAGCGCCGAAGCCACCACGGCCAGCGCCGAAGCCACCGCGGCCGTAACCGCCACCAAAGCCGCCTCGCATGCCACCACCAAAGCCGCCTCGGCCTCCGAAACCCATAGGGCCTCCAGCACCGGCGAATCTGTCTTCGCGAACCTCCAACAAGCGGCCCTGCCAGTCGTAGCCATTGAACTGTTGGATAGCGTTGCGAGCATCTTCGGGGTTTTCGAAAACGACGATTCCAGATCCCTTCGGGCGGCCGTCGGGTCCTAGGTGAACATCGGCGCGAATCACGACCCCGTTTCGAGCTAAATAGTCCATGTGAGTCGTCAAGTATCATTCAAGAGAGTGAGGGTTTTATTGCCAGCGATGAGATTTGGTGGAGCGGAGTGCAACTTACCAGCCTGTCTAAACAGGTCCTTGAGGTCTTGCCAGCCCACGGTGTAAGGAAGCTAATGAATCGACAAGTCAATACAGGCCAGCAGTTAAATTGTCTCATGGACGCGGGGATAACAAACGTTGGCCACGTATATCTGACGGCTGCCATTCCCCGGGTTGTAGCCCCCACCGCCGCCGCCGCCGGGAAAACCACCAGGGTTCATGCCGCCGCCGCCGCCGCCGCCGCCGCCACCGCCAAAACCGCCACGGTTAGCTGTGGCACCGATGAAACGAGGTTCAGCTTCGCGGTCCTAGAACATGGTCAGGGGGTGGACGCCTAGCAAATGCCGGTTATTCGGACATACTTCTCGGACGTAGACGAGTCGACCCATCAGGTTCTGGTTGCTGAGGGTTGCCACAGCGTTCTGGGCTTGGTCCCGTGTCGCATATTCCACAATTCTAGGAAGTTCCTGTCAGTATCGGGAAACATGCAGTTTAGAGATAGATCGAAGACTTACCCGCATCCCTACATAGACCCATGGACACACGTCCCAACCCGTCAATCCAACGATTCCATCAATAGCCAGAGGGAAGAGTCCACAAAAGAAAAACCAGCCATAGACTACGTGTAGAAGCCCACCTTCGACATTCCATTTGGAAGTAATAACACGTCGGCGAAGAGAACTTCTCCGGCTGAAACGAAAAAGAGATTGGTTAGCCTCTGTAACCCTACATGCCACCAAGGACGAGAGTGTGTTCTTACCCTGTCGCATGAAGTCCTTGAGATGGTGCCACTTCACATCGTAGGAAAGGTTGCCGACGTAGACGCGGCGATCCTGCTGAGACGTCTCCCTAATATTGCTCATCATTTGCTCGCGGGCGGCTGCGCGCTCCTCGTACGATCGGTGCGGCGGTGCTCCTCCGTACCCGGTGCTAGATCCTCCAGATGGAGCTCCGGTTCCAGTCATGGGGGATCGATCTCTCCGTCCACGGTACTCGTCTCTACTACGGGATCGGCTCCGAGGAGAAAATGAACGGCGTCTTGAAGCACGGTTGGGACTGCGCGAACGTCCACGTCGAGGGGACCGAGATCTCTCCCGCTGTCGCAAGTCAGTAAGGAACAGCGCCATTGTCCGTTGAAGCATGGGGGGCCTTGGAGAAGAAGATCGCTTTTGGCCTCTTGGACGCGAGTTTGCCACTTGACGACGTCGCAGAGGAGCAGATGGAAGATATGCGACTTATTAAGGGAAGCATATAAGCGGTGGCGAGGGAAGGCAGATTTCGAGAGACCAAGACCTAAGCGGCGTCGCGTATGAAGAAGGTGCGACCTGGACAGCCGACGAGATGAGGCTAAGGTGCCGCCACCTCCTTCCCAGTCAATGGCAGAAAGAGACGGGAGACGGCCCACTACGTTGTCGTAGCAAACGAGCAAAGGAGGCAAAGCAACAAAGGCATCCGGTGATTCTGCCACCTTGGGTGCAGCAGGGCAGACCTCGTGAGGAAAGGGCGCAGAACTGCGAAGGCGCGGGCAACCGGCGCAAGTGCAATTGCGGGCGGTAGAGAACGGGATTCGGGGAAAGACGTTGGAGGGTAGCGATAGCGATGGGGGTTGCTTCGAGCTTCAATGACAAAAGAAATTAGGGTGATCTTACACTTACAGGTCGATAGGTGTCGCCGGAATCAGCTATAACGGGGTCAAGTTAGTCGAATGGTTGGAAGGGGAGGAGTTGATGGCAATGTCTGCGGGAAGAAAGCAAGAGAAGACGGAAAGAATTGAATAAGGAGATGGAGGCGAAGGAAGGAGGAGGAGGGTACCAGCAGTGATATTTGGATAGCTGAAGGGTGGGCAGCTACAACCTAAGAGAGGAACGAGGGGTGGGAGGCCAGTTGGTGGAGAAGGAGCGGAAGGACATGCAGCTAAGGTACTGTACCCAAGGTAAGGCAGGTGCGGTACTCTGTGGAGGAGGGGTGGGAAAGCACGGGGGGGGAGAGTGCGATGCCGAGGGTGCGGGCGAAGGTGCGGTCCGTCACGGCAGCCCTTCTTAACCCAAATTCAACTCCCTTGGGTCATAATGGCCATTTTCAGAGTGTGCTT
>PUHP01000632.1:971-22630 GCA_006783085.1 Colletotrichum shisoi | reverse complement strand
AAGTTGGGTACCTAACAGTGCTTCTTAAAGGTGGTATCCTTTTGATGCTATGCGTTAAACTTCTTTAGTAACTAGTAATAGTAGTTACCTTAGGTGAGGGTATTTATAAGGTTTGTAGAGACCTTGCTATGCCCTTAGCCCTATTTAGTAAATACTCTGTATTAAAGGAGATAGTTATAGAGAGTTTTAATTATAAACTTGCTACCTAACTTAAAAGTCTCTTTAGTCTATGTGTTAAACTCTAGGATAAATCGGTCCTACAGGTTAGATCTATAGATCCCTTTAATTTGCTATTCTATAACTACCCTAGCAATAAAGGTATTAACTTGTAATCTAGTTGCTTTGTCTAGTCTAACTGTTAAATAATCCTATGTGTCCTATTCCAGAAGAAAGAAAGAGTCGTACTGGAGCGGATAAAGCCGTACCCCAAAAGAAAAATCCAAGGACTCGAGCTAAGATTAACGAAGGGAGCGTGTGAAGACGGCTGGGTTACGGGGCGGAGCACGAAATTTCCCGTAACTCGCCGGTACACCTCGGACCCGTCGGTGCTCGGGCTGCGAAATGGCCGATCCCTTACCCCATTCCCCCAGCTCGGGACCGAACTTCCCTAATCTGATTCGGCACCATCAGTCAGTCTACCATGGCTACGGATGCTTTCTCTACCTACTATGTAGTACCTACCAGCCCGCTGGCAGCAGCTAGCCTGGTCACGACGCACCTACGCACACACCCACGCACGCGTTCTCGTCCCGCTCGGTCTCGTCTGATGGCGCGACGCCGACATTGCCTTTCCTCTTTCAGCAGCGCGCGTCGACGGATGAACTGGACTTTTTTTTATTTGCGCCGCCGTCGTTGTCTCGCCGCCCCGGTGGAGAGGTCAACCAAGTTGGAAGAGTTGCATTGCAGAATGATTCGGCAGATAAGCTGCCGCTTACCCGACTTGCCGCCGCCGTGCTAGGAGAGATGCGGAATTGCATCGGTAGGCCGTCGCGCCATTAGATTGGTTCAGTCCGGAGCATGCAGGGCGTGCGGGAGCCAAGATTGGAGGCTCTTCCTAGCGTGGAGGAGGATGGGGAGGGTGGAGGGGCTGTTTCTCCCAAAGAGGAAGAAGAGGAAGAGGAAGAAAGGGGAGGGGTGAAAGGACGCGAGACTCGTCAAACGCGGCGTCGTGTGCGTCATCGATCTTGTCCTTCTCCTTCGCGACCGGACGGCTGACGGCTTCGATGTCCGAGGGGCTAGTATTTGTTTTCTTGTATCGAATAAGCGCAATTTTTCCTACTGTCAGACGCGAGGAATGAACGAACAACCAGAGGAGAGGATATAATACCCAGACATGACGCCTTCAGAGAGAGAGGTGGGGGGTTGCTGATGCTTTGACTCGTTCGACTTCATTGTTTCTCTCTCGTCCCCTCTGGTTCAAGCCAGAGACTGCATTTGAATCAACGAGATATCGGTATCGAGTTCATCTCTTGGCAGAAGGTTGGCCGTACATCTTCAGCTTCAGACAAACAAACGATAATACGAGTCACCCCAAGGGAGAGGCCTCGGAGCGCAGCATACCACCCCCCACCCCCCCTTTTCGATCAATACATCACCCCCTAGAGCGGTCACGATCACCATGTTCTTCAAAAAGCGCAACGAGGGCGCCGCCGTTGACACATTGACACCGACGACAGACCGGCCCGCCTCATCACGCACGAGCAAGACCCCCGATGATGACGACGACCAACAGCGGCGGCATCACCAGCCTGCCCAGCACGCCCTCGCCCACACCTCGACAACCCGCTCCGAGATCCAGTACCCGTCCGGCCTTAAGCTCTTCCTCATCATGCTCTCCATCTTGGTGTCCATGTTCCTCGTCGCATTGGTAACAATTCGTCTTCTCTTCTCTCTCTCTCTCTCACGGCGTTTCTTATTCATTCTCATGCCCCAAGACACAAAAAAAAAAGCCGACTAACACCGCGCACCCGCTCTCCAGGATCGCCTCATCATCGCCACCGCGGTGCCCCAGATCACCGACGACTTTCACTCCGTCACCGATATAGGCTGGTACGGCTCCGCCTACCTCCTCACCACCTGCGCCTTCCAGCTCCTTTTCGGCAAGCTCTACGCCTTCTTCCCTATCAAGACTGTCTTCCTCGCTTCTATCGGGCTCTTCGAGCTCGGCTCCGCCGTCTGCGGAGCTGCCCCCTCCAGCGTCGCCTTCATCGTCGGCCGCGCTCTTGCTGGCATCGGCGGCGGCGGCATCTTCGCCGGCACCATCGTCATCATGATCCATTCCGTCCCGCTCCACCGCCGCCCCAAATACCAGGGCGCCTTCGGCGCCGTCTTCGGCATTGCTTCTGTTGTCGGCCCCCTGCTGGGCGGCGCCTTCACAAGCAAGGCCACCTGGCGTTGGTGCTTCTACATCAACTTGCCCCTCGGCGGCGTCGCCCTGCTGGTCATCGTCCTCGTGCTGAGGCCGCCCGAGCAGGATCTTGGGGGCGCATCGCTGTGGGAAAAGTTAGGGCAGCTGGATTTTGCTGGGACGACAGTGCTTGTGCCGGGCGTCGTATGTCTTCTCTTAGCGTTGCAATGGGGAGGCGTCGAGTACGCGGTGAGTCTTCATATATGCCCCCTTTTCTCTCCCTATTCTCTATGGAATCCCCCCCCCCGGTCCCCTTCGTTCATCAGACGACAAAGTTGAATGCTAACGCCATTCAGTGGAACAACCCGCGCATGATCGCTCTCCTCGTCCTCGCCGCCGTCCTCCTTGTCTCCTTCGTCGCCGTCCAGATCCTCCTCCCAGAAACCGCCACTGTGCCCCCCCGCATCATGCGCAACCGCTCCATCGCCTTCGCCTCCTGGGCCGCTTTTTTCAACGGCGGACACATGATGATTTCCGCCTACTTCCTCCCCATCTACTTCCAGGCCATCCAGGGTGTCTCTGCCGTCGATTCCGGCATCCGCACCCTCCCGCTCGTCCTTTCCTTGACCGTCTTCTCTGTAGTCTCAGGCGGTGTCATCACCCGCCTCGGTTACTACACCCCGGTCATGCTCCTGGGAACCTGCATCCTGGCCGTCGGCGCCGGCTTGCTCACCACCCTGCAGGTCCATACGGGCGCCGCGAAGTGGGCGGGCTACCAGGTCATCTACGGCATCGGCATGGGCATGTCTTTCCAGGCGCCCAATCTCGCCGCACAGACGGTCCTGAAGATCAAGGACGTGCCCGTGGGTACGAGCATCATGTTCTTCTCCCAGACGCTGGGCGGCGCCATCTTCATCTCGGTCGGGCAAAACGTGCTCAACAACCAGCTCGTGAAGCGCATCAGGGGCATCCCCGGGCTCGACGGCATCGACCTCAAGGGCTCGGGCGCCACGACGCTGACGAAGCTGCCAGCCGAGGTGAGGGATCCCGTGCTGAAGGCATACAACGACGCATTACGGGTCGTCTTTGTGGTCGGTCTGGTACTGGCCTGTTCTGTTCTGATCGGCGCGGGCGGAATGGAGTGGAAGAGCGTGAAGAAGGAGCAGCAGGCCAAGGCCAAGGCGATGGCGGACGCGGAGGTGGCGGAGACGGCCCTTGCTGGTGGAGTTTCCGGTGTCGTAGCGGCTGCTGCTGTTGCCGGAGGAGAGAGAGAAGAGAAGGAAGCCGAGGATGAGAGTGAGAAGGAGCTAGATGATGAGAAGATTCGGGAACGCGTCGCGGATGGCCATGCCGTTTCCGTCAGGATGGAAAAGGAGTCGGACAACAGTACCGTCTCTCCTCGTCAGGAGGAGGACGAGGTGACTGCTGTCTGGTCTGGACTTGGAGCAACAAAGAACAGCTAAAGAGGGGGATGTTAATCGGAGTGATGGGAAGATAGAAAAGGTAAGTCACAATATTTGACATGTTGTAATGCAGAGCACATGATACCCCCCTCAATGTAAGAAAATGCAATACAATATAACTATTGATTTAGTTTGTAAATCGGATAAGTAGCTGTAGATGACGCCGAAGAATGTGGCTGCAAATCAATCTCTCCTCTAATGAATTATGTTTGTTCTACCTAATTTAGAGAATGTCTTTTGACGATAGCGCTTGTCTTGCAACAAGTGTTTTGCTCACAATATTCTTGTCCTACAAGATATGCATTTCTTCCACTTCCGGTGTGACGTGACTGTGACTGTAACTGTGACGATCCTGGGCTTCATATGTGTGGACTGGCCCCCTTGACTAGATTCACAGCCATCCCGGCATCACAGAGAAATCAAGGGGTAACAACAAAAGCCTTTATCAAATTTGATTGCTTGTCAAAGTCTCCTGGTCAAAAACGACAAGTCAATGCCAGGATCTTATTCTTCCTCTGCTGTTCATGTCGCTCCAAGTAATGCCTGGCTAATTCACAGGCCAACCTCAACCCCCTCTCCCTTTCCTCACCTTACATAGCTCAAACCTACGTGCTGCGGTTCTCCTTGTTTTCCTCACGCAGAGATCTTAGCTGCGTCTGGAACTCCTTGTTGACCCACTCCCAGTAAGCATTCCAGGCCTGGCTGGCACCCCCTGCATTGGCGTTTGCTGCAGCCTTGCCGGGCGCCACCCCCTTGGCGCCCTTGAGTCTATCGCCAAGCAAAAGAGTTACTCTTAAAACGCTCTTATTTGCCTCTTCCTGCTTCTCCACATCCTGCTTTACGGCACCGTCCTTCAACTTGGTTGACAGAATAGCGCGGTACGCCTCTGCGATGGAGTCCAAGCGGCGGCTCGTCTCGTCAGGGTCGAGAACGATCAGCTTGGAAACCATCAGGTTGCAGAGACTGCGAATATCGTTGTCGTCCTTCAGACCTGCGACCACGCGGTCGTAGAAGTCGATGTTGTTGATCCGTGAGAAAGCCGTCTCCATGAGAGCGTACAAAGTCTCGTATGCGCTCTGTAGTCGTTGTTAGACCAGTTCTAATTAGGGCAAGAGACAACACATACCTTGCGAACTTCAAGGCCATCATCCACCATATGTTTGAAAGGGCCCATCATGACCTCGCGGATCAGCTGCGGCTTGATGACCGACTCCGCCAACACGAATGGCATCAGCTCGCCAAGGTGGGGCAGAATCAGATCGGGCTTGTTGTGGGCTGCCGAGTTCAGAGTCGACATGGCCAAGCGGCGGTTGTCCATCTCCGAGTCCTGAAGCATGATGAGAAGCATGTCAACAAGGAAGTTCTTGAGCATGGCGTCGAAGGCTTCGTCGCTGTCAGGAAGCGTGTAGCGGACGGCCTGCACTGTCATGCCACGGATATCAGGGCTCTGGTCTCTCAAAAGGGACTGCTGAACGTTAGCCGGAACTCTCTCCCGTCAGGGATTTTTTCGACATACCTGCAGCTGGGGCATAAACCTCTGAGAGTCGATGATGGTCAGCCGGCCCACACACTCGGCGCAAACGACACGGTTGTCGGGAATGGTCGAGGCGGAGAGGAGATGCTGCCAGATGTCGCCAGCAAACTTGGCGACGTCCGAAGACAGAACGGTGACCTGCTGCAAGATCTCCTTGATCGATTGAATCAGCAAGTACTGCGTGTTGCCACCCTTCTGCATGTTTGCCAGTATCACGGGGAGGTACCCGGAAACGTTGCCCGAGCCCGCGCGGCCGAGAGCCACAGCGGCCGAAATCGAGACTTTGTCGGGCTCGTCGTGGAACTGCTGCAAGAATAGATCCGGCTTCAGCGGCGAGTTCGCCCCAAGACGCAGACCGGCCTCGCCGAGCACCGCCAGTGCCAAGCTCAGGCGAGCGTCATCCCTATTGTTCGAACTGGTCTGCAGCTCCGAGATGAAGCTCTCAACTGTTACACCAGCAGAGCTTCCGCTGGCCACGAGGAGCGCGCCGATGACCTTGCCAACCACAACGGGGTCGCCTTCGATGCTGACGTCCTTGAGAAGCCCTTGCATAAGAGGCTGGCCGGCGCCGCTCTCACCAACCTTCGTGACAAGAATGAGGATCTGATCCAGGACAATACTGGCGTAGCTGGACTTAAGGAGGGTGCAGATGGTTGCCGTCATCGATTCTGTGACAACGAGATCCGCATTCTCCTCGACAAGGCTCGCAAGAATGAGCAGCGCAGGCGCCAGCAGATGGGTGTCGTTGTTGCTAATAACTGGTACCAACGCCGAGACAAGGCCCTGTATGGTGTTGGCGTCCAGCTCGCCCCTGGCCGTAGGCGATACGATGAGATGCTTAAGGGCTAGGACGCTGGAGCCACGGAGAGACCGGTTGGCCTTGCGCAGTTGTCCGGCCAGCTCCAAGGCGACCTCCCGGATCCACGACGTTTCCAGCTGTCCGCTGCTGGTGCTGAAAGCGGCAACGTTGTCTACGGCTCTGACGGCAGCAAGACGGGTCGTCTCGTTCTTCAGTCGATCGAGCAGAGCAGCCAAGGCTGCCTGGCGCTTGTCCGCCTGGAGCAAGCCAGCGCCGTCAGCACCAGACGTTCTCGACAGCAACACGCCCAGGGCGTGGATGCCTCGCTGCTTGACCTCGGCGTCGGCATCGGTTGCAGTGATTCTGTCCATGATTGTGTCGAAGAGCTTCTGCAGCTCGCCCTTGAACTTTTGTGCCGTCATCTTGGACCGAGGCGGGGTGATCGCTTTGACAAGTTCCTCAATCGTGCCAATGGCTTCACTCGAGATCTTGTAGAACCGATCGTTGGCTGCCGCTATCACACCGGCCACGATCTTGGTCAGATACGGCTGCAGGAGACTCGAAGAATGGGTTTTGGCAATGTCGCTGGTGAGCTTCAGAGCCGCGACGCGCAAAGTGCTGGGTGTGGCGGAAGCATTGCCACCGGAGGCTGCCAGGGACGAGGCGAGTGCGGAGGCTCCGGTAGGTTTGATCGACTCAATGATGGGGCCGATGGCGTCGTTAAAGTAGTCAGACAGGCCGCCGCGCTGAACCGTGATGATATCGTCTAGGAGGTTGATGATGGCCTGCTTCGTAGGAATAACCTTGCCCTTCAGCAGCTTCGTGGAGGCCTTGACGATTGTCGGCGTGAAGCGGGCCAGGTCGGCACGAGGCCCGGTAGAGGGAATCCTCTCGAGGGTCGGCGAAGTCAGACCGGTGGCAGTGTGGGGCGTGTTCATAGACCCTCCACCGCTGCTCTGCCGTCTGCGCTTCCGACTGACAGGAATCAAGCTGGGGGCCTCTGGCTCTTGGTCATCGAGCGACAGGTCGGTAGGGTACATGCCCTCGCCAGTCTTGCGGACAAGGAGGGACAAGCAGGAGATAACCTCCAGGCGAACGTTCTCTTCTCTCTCATCAAATCTCCTGACCAACGTCGGGCCGGCCTGGCTGTAAAGAACGCCGTTCTCCAGCAAGTCGCCGCTTCCGCGGGTAGAGATGAGTGTGTAGAGAGCCTTAGCGGCGCAACGACGGACCTTCCAGCTCGCGTCGTCATCGTCATCGAAACCAGCATCGTCATCAAACTCGTCGTCGGCATCCTCCTCGTCTTCATCATCGTCGACCTCCATATCTTCATCATCGTCGTCGTCGCCGCCTGTGGCGTAGTTGGGGTCGTACTTGAGATATCGGAGCGTCGCCGTAATCGTGTCGTCGGTAAAGGGGCGCATTTCCGTCGGGCACGCCGCAAGGAACGACTCCAGCGCCACGAGGGCAGACTCCCGCAACTCGTTGAAGTCTTGACCGACATCGTCTCCGTCGCTAATCTCCTCCAGGTGCTTCTCGAGCTCGCCCTCGCTAAGGGCCTGGAGAATGAAGGGCGCCAGGGTGTTGAGGTATGTACCGAATCGGGCGGGAATCGACCTTGCCAGAGATCCGGTGATGGAGATGTACAGGCGGCGCGTTACTGCGGATATTTCGGACTTGCCAAGGTTGCTGGCCATCCGTTGAACCAACTGGCCCAGCAGGTCATCTGACAGATGAACAGCGAGAATCGAAATCGCCACCACGGCCCGTTTCTTAACGACCGAGGACGTTTTGTCGTTCTCCAGCAGGCTGATGACGGCGTCCTGCATCGCTTCGACCTCGAGGGCAGACAACATTGTGCCGAAGCACCTGACAACCTCAATGAGGATGTCAACCGACTCTGCACTGAGGTCCTTGTCCACCTTTAGGAGGCCTTGCGGGACGGGCGGCAACTGGATATTGTTGGGAGGGTTTTGCGGTTGGGACTTGCCTCCCGGGCCTAAGAGGCGCGGGATCAGGACCCGGCTGACAGCCTGGTAGGACTCTTGTACCTCCTTCGTAGACGGCAGGCCGGGTGTGGGTTTCGGCAGGGCCATGATGACGGCACGCAGGGCCAACGAGGGAACTGCATTGTCAACAGAGTTTTTCAGCTTTATGGAGGAAAGCTTCTCAATCATCGGCGCGATAATGGGCGTCGGGACCTTCATGACCAACGGGCCAAGACTGCAAAGGCGAACGGGTTAGCTCTTGCCCAATGTGTCGGTTGAGTGGGATTGGAAGGGTCGCTGCTCGCACCATTTGATGGCCAGGTTCTGCACCTCTCCATTTTGATCGTCGAGCGTCTTGATGATACTGTCAACAGTACGCGCGGCGACGTTGTAGTCATGGTGCAGGAAGTCGGGCTTGCCGTTTGCCAGGACCTGAAGCAGGTCGTTGAGGGACATGAAGCGGAAGTCCGGGTCGGCATCGCCCAGCTTCTGAACGAGCTGAATCACCGTCTGGGACGTCGGGTTCTGAGTCACGCTCGACGAAGACATCTTGGCGGTCGCTCGGTGTGGTTTGACGGGGTATCTATCGACTGTGGTAGGCGGAGTCGAGGCGGGGAATGAGTAAGAGGAGGGGGGAGGAGGAGAGGGTCGCAGCAGGTAGCGTGTTAACGGGACTCGGTAGCTCTGACCATGCAGGGAAGGATGCTTAAATCGACCGTCCCGCGAGATCGAAGTTCGGCTGAAGAGGGAGACGGTGCGTTAGAATTGGGTGTGGTTCGTTGTGTTATGTTGTGAAATTCAACAATCGAGACCCTCGCGAAAGAGGCGTTGTTTGGTGGTGGTGGTGGTGGTGGGGGGTCCTCAGAGACGTACGCTGCAGGCGGGCAGGTGCAGCGGAGGATCAGGTAAGCTCAGGCAGGTATGTAGGTCCCTCACTTTCTGCTGCTACGGGACGTTCCTGCCCCGCGAAAGTGGATCCAACCTATCTGTAATGACCTCCGCTGCTGGCTAAAGCACCGCCGCCGGGAGCACCGTGCGGCTCTCGGTCAACAAGAGCACATCTCGGAAATTCGGTATATCCAGCCCGGAGTATTATATAATCAAACACCCACGGAGAAGCTCCACATCTCGGGATTCCGCCGTCTGTGCTCGCGTGCGTGTTGTGTCGCATGAGCTGGAGCATCCGACCCCGGTGATGTCGTCACTACGATTGATGGGGAACCAGCCACCCCGACATCTGGAACCATCCAGCCTCTTCGCTTCCATTGGCCGAATGCTCGATGCTTTCGAAGCTCTTCCCCATCCCAGTTTCCACCCCAGCTTTTTCTGGCTGGTGCTGTGCAGCTCGCCACTCCGAGCTCCAGACTTCGGATGGCAGGCCGCAGGCCTAGCTAGCCAAGCGCCCGAAATCCCTCTCACCCCCGGCTTTCTTTCTTTATTTCATTTCAGCCAGCGTTATCCGTACCTTTGCTTCCAAGCGGATCTTTTGAATTCTTGTCCCCTTTTCCTTCATAATTCTCATGAGAACACGTTTCCAATCACCCAATTGACTTATCGCTAAATCGTTCCGCTTGGGTTTTCACTCATCAAGACATACCAATTCGTCCCTAGTGTCCATCCAGTCCTTAAATTTCAAAATGTCCTTCGCCAGAGCTGCTTCCATTCGCTCCGCCCTCCGAGTTTCGGCGCGCCGAACCATTCGTCCCCAGTTCCGCCCTCAGGTCGCTCAAAGGACCTACGCCAGCCAACATGGCGCGAAGCCCCAAAGCGAGCTTCCTCTGTAAGTCGATGTCCCATCTCATCATCCTTTGGGAAATGTCGTTTAGGTCTTTATAAAAGTCTTCTTGCGCGAATGCGACACGACCCCCAACCTGCCGATGATGTCTTACTAACCGGCGTTCCGTCAAACAGCGCCATTGGTTCTCTAGCCTTCTTCCTTGCCGGTCTTGCTGTCATCCAGCCCTGGAACAGCCCGTCTTCCCATGGTCACGGCGCTCACGCCGAGCACAAGGAGGAGAAGCACGAGGAGCCCGAGCAGGCCGAGGAGTCCAAGGAAGAGGAGGAAAAGGACGACAAGTCCGAAGAGAAGCCCGAGTCCAAGGAAGAGTCCAAGGACGAGGAGACCGAAAAGTCCGAATCTGAAGAGAAACCTGAGGAGTCAAAGGAGGAACCCAAGAACAACTCCGAGACTGAGAAGAAGGACGAAAAGTCCGAGGACAAGCCCGAGTCCAAGGAGGACAAAAAGTCAGACGACGATTCCAAGAAAGAGGAGACCGAGTCGGAAGACAAGAAGGAGGAGAAGGAGGAGAGGAAGTCTGATGAGAAATCCGACGAGAAGGAAGAGCCCAAGGCTGAGTCCAAGTCTGACGAGAAGAAGGATAACTGATCCCTTCCCCATATTTCCTCAACATAGAAGCTTGATTGTCATGATCTCCAGATGAAATTCCCTTAATCCTCATAATTACACGCCCAAAGATATATATCTCTTATGTCAAAACGCACCAACACCGCCGTAGGGGCTGCAGCTTGCCTGTGCGAGGGAGCAAGTTCTATCAAACAACATATACATTAACAACCTTCGGATTAAATAGAGTGCTAATGCATTAAAGTGTTTTGACTGTGCCCCAAGTGTCATATCTAGAGCACGAAAGTGAAGTTGAGAGTCTTCTGGTTCTTGCATCATACTGTGTCAGGTACAATACTACCTACTACCTACTTCCTAACCATGCTCTTTCATTGTTAACCCTGTCGGCCCATGTACAAACGCCAGTGGCAGGGCCCTACCCCCCCATCTGCGGTGTGGTATCAAGAAGATCGAGAACAAAACAAACAACAAAAAAGAGCTTTTCCAGATTTGCCACAAAAGCTGGAAATGTTCCTGCATGAAGCTGGCAGTATGTGCAGAACACAATTGTCTCCCCTTCTGTCAGGGTTACAACAACTCCTTAAAGTGAGGTGTTATGGGAGACTTCAGGTCACGCGCAGGCGCCTCTAACCCCCCTTATCTTTTGGTGGACTGCAGCTCAATGGACCCATCCACACGGGAACCCTTTGCGTTACCTAACCACCTTGTCGTGAGAGAGAACTGTGGTTTCCTAGACGGCTTTGACGCATCTTGCTCCGCCTCCAACGTCCCACTAGCCTTTCCAGCCGGTGGTGTGAAAGAACTGGGGCCATACTCCTCTCTCGACATCCTTGTATGTCTTGTCTGGTGGAACGATGGACGGCTTGTGGCATGGGTCGGCCTGGGCGCACCATCTAAGGTGATTGGCTGTACCTCCTCATCATGACCAACTGCTGATTTCGTCTTACCCCCAATGACTTCCAGTACCGTTCCTGAAGCAGCTCCCTGTCCAGTCTCCCTGTCGTTCTCATTGAGTGCCTTCCTTTCCAGACGCTGCATCAGGTCCACATCACGGGGCCAGTAGACACGGCGTATGGCGTCGACAACAAGCTCGAGACAGATAACGGCCGCCAGCGCAAGGAGGATCGTGGTCCAGAAACTCAACGTCCTGCCAAAGTTCTGCAGGAAAGCATGCCGGATTTGGTATATGCGCATCACGTTCTGGAAGGCGGCTGAGAGTATAATATTCCAGAGGAACCAGCCACCAACGGAGAGAAGAAACCCAATCAAGATGATGACGTTTTTGTTCTCCATCTCAAGAACCCTATTGTCGTTAGTGAGAAATCCCATCCGTCTTTCACGCGAGGCCAACTTACATCAGCTTTATGTTGATGAACACCACGCATGCGGTAAAGGGAACGGTGCCCATGGCGTAGAGGGATGTGTCCTGGTCGAACGGCAGGGAGTTGTAGACGGCCCACGTCACCCAGAAAATGACCAATGACTCAATCAAGCCTAGAAACGTCCAGCCGATATAAAGCTTGACATTGAACGCCTTGTTCTTGTGGCCGTACGTGTACAATTCGGGGAATTCGAGGAGCGTCTTGGCCTGCAGGTCCTTCTCCAACCCGCCCAGTAGGATCACCGCCAGTGAAGTGAAGAACGTGTTGAATACGGTCAAACTCCAGTTCTCATACAGAGAGGTTCCGGTGTATCCCGTGTAGCGCTGGAAGTACGCTTGCGGCAGGAAGAAGACAACTTCTTTCCAGAACGTGGCGAGGATGTACTTCCCGGTTCGCAGGTAGTTCCAGCGGCCGTGGACAAACAGCAGGCGCTGCAAGAAGCGGAACTGCGCAATGGCGTAGTCGGAAATACGAGCGGCCTGGAGGCCCTCCCGACCCGAGATGCCAATGCCAACATGGGACGCCTGGATCATGCCGATGTCGTTGGCTCCGTCTCCAATGGCCAAGGTCAGCGAGTGTGGCACTTGCCGGCGGATGCGCTTCACAAGAGAAGCCTTTTGCGAAGGAGAGGCACGGCAACAGATGACCGAGTCGACTCTGACCACGAGATCGAAGAAGAGAAAGCTGAGGTCCTCGTCTCCTTCGATGACGCCCAAAGTCTGGCCATCGACTACCACTACCGAGTGAGGAGCCATGCCTCGTGCAACCTCGCCGAGGGTCGACAGGATCGACTCTCGTAGGTTGCCCATCGTGGCGTCCAGGATGAAGACTTCTGAAAATGGCTTGCACAGGCCGGCCGAGTGGCCGATGTTGATAGCAGTCTCGCGTTTGTCTCCCGTCAACATCCAGACCTTGATCCCGGCGCGGCGTAGCTTGTCAATGGTGTCCGGCACTCCATCTTGCAGACGATCCTCAATGGCCGTAGCCCCAGCTAGATCGAACTTGTCCTCAATCAGCTCGCCGGCGGCTTCGATCTTCTCCTGTCGGTTATCAAGACTGGTGGTGGCGGCCTGGTAAATCTTCCTCCAGGAGTTGTAGTCGTCTTCGCTGATGTACCTGTAGCCGTAGAGCAAGGTTCGCAGGCCATCGGAGGCGAAATCGTTGATATGCTGGAAACATCGCTCGAGCACCGTGCCCTCGTTCAGCGCAATCGTCTCGTCAACAAACTCGTCGACCTCGGCCTCAGTCGCGGACATCGCCATGCTGTGACGGGGGGACGCCCACTTGTCGTGAACGCTGGCAGGTGAGACAACATCCGCCGACCCTCTGCGCGGGGACCACTCTTCAGGACCGTCATGGACGACGCTCGACCGCCGGTACATGTCGCCAGAGATTCTCTGGTTCATCATGTTGCGTCGATCCGACATTGACGTTCTTCCAAGCATGAAACTACTAGGGGGCGTGCCGCTAGTACTCAGACGCTGCTGGGCCTTTTCCCTCTCGATACTCCTGCGGACCGAGGCTCTCCGATTCACGTCGTTTGCCTTTTGTAAGGCCAAGCCACTGAGCTTGAGACGAGGCAGAATGACGTTGTCGGCGCCTTTGCAGAACACGCAGACCTTGCCGTCAGGCATACGGATGATGATGGACATCCTCTTTCTCTGACTACTGAACTCGATCACATCAAGGACCTGGTACGTTTCCTTCTCCACGGTCCCATCGGCTCCGGGGAGTTGCAAAATGACCGACTGTGCGGGCCGATCGATGAGGAGGTACCCCAGATCGCGTGCTGCTTCGACCAGGGCCAGCTCGTCAGGAGAGGCAGCTTGGTATTCGATTTCGCCATCTTCTTTGACTTCCGGCAAGCAAGTATGGCAGAGAGCGATGCAGAGCATGAACTGCTTGGCCTTTTTTGAGAACGCAGTATCGGGCTTGCGCCGCAGATAGTCAAGAAGATCCTCGGTCTTGAGCTCGGGTTCATCTTGAGGAGCCCTGCTGGCGGATCGTCCTCGCCCGTAGGAACTGAGGGACTGGCGCCTTTGGGCCGGTTGCAGCTGAAACGGATTGGCGTCGTTATCGCCTGCAGCCCTGTCACGGTTCTTGTCCTTTCCCTTCCCCTTGCGCTTCTTTCGGGCCATTTCAATGAGCTTCTGCTTGGCCTGCTCGTCCCGTTCGATATCCATGTCGTGTAGCCAAGCGGTACCTGCGACGCTCATCTTCCGGAAACGCATGACGTTTTCGGTCAGTGTGCCTGTCTTGTCCGAGAAGACGTAGTTGACCTGGCCAAGATCCTCCAAAATTGTTGTGGTGTTGGCAACCATTGGCGTGTTCGTGACCGGGTCGTACATTTCGACGTCTCCCATCATGTAGAACTGGATGATCTTGATGATTTCCAAGCTGATATACAGCGAGAGCGGGATGAGGGTGTTGAACATTAGGATGAAGGCAATGAAGATGTTCCTCAGGCTGATGTTGTCACCCATGAGATACCACGCCCCCTCCTCAACAGGGTCTCTCCAAAGATAGTGCCCCAAGGTCAGACCACTGCTCAGCGCAAGGAGCACAAAGATAAGCCAGATGACGATCCGGTTGAGCACACGCTGCATGGCGGGCGCCTTGGTGCGCACATGTTTGTGCGCGTTCATCCTGATCTTGCACTCCTCGCCCGTGTTGACTACAATGCCAATTGCTTCTGTTGTATTGCGTACTGTAGAACCGCGATAGATGACGTTGTCGAGCGACAGCGGTAGGGTCTCTTCCTTGACGGCCACGCGGCCGTCGTATCTATAGAGGTCCAGATTGGGGTCCTCGGAAACGATAGTCGCCTGGCAAGACTTGATTCCCTCGACGGTTTGGCATCTCTCGGCCAGTATCGTGGCGGCCCTCTTCGCTTTGAGATTCGTCTCCCCATCCAAAGCCATCGTCTCGATGTAGGCCGTGCCATTGGGCCCGGTTGCGTGCAGCAGGACAATGTCGGCGGGAATATCCTCGTCGCGGCGAAGCTTGACCACGTCGCCAACCTCAAGGTCTTGCCATTCAATCTCGGTCCACCCCGCATCCGAAGGCTCGGACAGCTTGACTCCCTTGCGACTCTTCATCCTCGCCGTCGCCTTCTTCGATCGTTCGCCCAGAACCCAGGTGCGGCTCAGATTCTCGGTCTTGGCCAGGAGATAGCGGCGGTAGTCGTCATAGCCTTCCTTCGCCATCGACAGCGATACGAAGACGGCGAGAGGCGCGATTGTGGTCCACTGTCCCGTAGTGCTGAGTCCCGGTATGGCCTGGATGATACCAACGACCAGGAAGTAGAAATTGCCCATCTTGCTGAACTGAAACAAGAGCTGCTTCGGCAAGAAGCTCCATATGGTGTATCGGCTGGACCGGATGAAATTGCTGCGGTACGGCTTCTTGGTGCGCTCATTGATGAGAGCATCGCTTCGGCTTCTCGACATATCGAGCGGGATATGTCGGCCATCGGCACTCGGGGGCAGCGGCTTCTGGCGCAATAAGCCCTGGAGGAAGTAGAGCTCATAGGCCTTCTTGAGCCGTTCGCTCATCGACTCCTTCGCGACACGCCATTTCGTCCTTTTGGTCGGCTCTGGCCGGTATACGGGGTACTTGAGGTCGGCATCTGAAGGCTGGGCAGAGCTCTGGTCGCTGTTGGGGCGGGGGCGCGAGGATGATGGCTCGGGCGTGATGTGAGATTCCAGGTCGCCCCTTGAAGGAATCGTGTAAAGTCCGGGGTTGCTCAGATTTGGATGGGGCGAGGCCGGATCGAAGCCGCGCATGGCGTCGCGAGGCCCCTCGTCCGAGAAGCGGACGTGGCCGCCGTCGAGGGCGCCTTTGCTACCCATGGGTTCGGTGACGGCTCGTCTCGGCTGTGTTCGCTGGGCTGGACGGTGCGCCGGGTTCACTGACGGGTCGGGGAGGTCATGAGAATCGTCGCGGCCGTGGTCGTCGAAGGAGAGGGAGCCCGGCAGGGAACTCGGGGCGGGGTCTTCGTCTTCATGATGCTGGCGTGATGGGGCGTCGCCCGGGCGCCGTCTGTCCATTCTCGAGAGGGCGAGGCTTGGTCGCTTTCTGTCTAGGCCGCGGCAGTCTCAGTGTGTACCGTACTCCCCCGCAAGCGCGCACATGCAGAGGGGGGTGCGCTCGGGAATGGTTGTCGAGGCTAGTTTGGCAATTAAAAGATTGGGCTGATCCCAGTCGGATCCCCTAAATGGCGGCCCGGATTCACCACAGCGGCTCGGCCATAGAGGATTTCATTGGCCCGTCGAATCTAGATGTGGTTGTGGTGGCGCGTTTTCTGCTGGATCTGTCGTGGCTGGCGGGAGCGTGCGGATTTCGAGAGCCGGGTGACAAGAATTCGTAGGTGGCTAAGAGCTGCAGACAATGAAGGCTGTGTTGGGCAGGACTGAAACCGTCGTAAAGAGTTGGTGGGATCGACGAAGACGGCGTCACTATTGTAACAACAGGAATCGGAGAGTGCAGAGATGAGTTGAGGTTAGGCCGTAGTGATGTAGGAAAAGGCCGGGTGTTTTGCCTGTGGGAGAGCAAGGCAAGGCGAAGCAAGGTGATGAAGGGACAAACGCAAAGCAAAGTAGAGAACAAGGACACGCCAGGTAGGGCGGTGCTATATCCCCGTAAAAGGGCGGAAAGCCGAAAGAAGCGCCGGCGTAGGGTCCCGGTAAATGGGGCCGACTTACGAACACAGCAAAGAGCCAGAGACCACAAACACTTGCTACCTATCTAGGTTACTAGGCAGGTAGAAAGGATCCATCAGGAAGATGAAGCCCTGACTAGCTGGAAGGAAGCGAAAAGGTTGCAGCGTATCCGTGTACAGACAGACAGAGGCTGCGCCGCCATCAATACGCAAGAGAATGGCCGCTGAGGCGCTTGGCAATTAAGGTGGACGTATCCGTAAGATCGAGGTGTATAGCGAGGCTTGGCGCGTCTTCAGCACTGCCACTGCCACTCTCGCCCTCTTGTGCCCGGTGTCTTTGGGTCGTTGGGGTCCATCACGAGGTGCATATCGGGAATCGGGCGAGCGGGCGTGGGACAGAGACACCACGGACGGGGACGCCTTGCTCTCCAACCCTGCGAGAGATGCTGGTAGCCAAATCACCCATGGCGTGCCCCGCATAGGAGACGTCATTGGACGAGACGAAACCCAAAATGCGAGATGTACAGGGGTGAAAAGCAAGAGCCAGTCTGCGGTACGTGCCTTGACACTGCTGGTGCACACAAACCCCGCCCCCCCTTCTACGGAAGCTGCGGGAAGGATACTCGATTCTCTCCACTCTCTACTCTGTATCCGTTCGTACGTACCCCTCAGCCTACTTTAATTCCAGCCTTGTTTATTCGTTCCTTATAGACTTAGTAAATTAACCTATAACTACAAGTTTATCTATAACTAATAATATTACTTTTACTATAGTATAATAGTGTTGGATTCACAGGTTATGTAAAGTCATAACAAACAGACCTATTGTAAGGGTATATTTGTTAAAAGTTTGGGTGTAATTGTATGTATTCTTGATGTGTGTCTCTGGAGCAATTCCTGCCCCCTATGTCCTTGGTCTATGTGGGTATGTCCCTTAATACTGAAAACCCTACTTTTTAGGAGGCTAGATCTATCCTATCAATGTTTCCAATATTTCCCGAGCGAGGCTGTGTATTAGCCTTCTAGATCTACCTTTCTGTTGTTACGTGGGCAGCCTAAGGCTACTACTTTTAATACACCCCCTTAGGCTAAAGCTATTTATAGATTTAGCCTAATAACCAAGTAGTAATTACTACCCCTTTACGCCTACTAATATATATTTAATTATAGTTAATTATTAATAATTAAAGCTAGAGTAGATAATGTAGTAGGTTTGCCTCTTACTTATTAGTAGTTNGTTTTTAGCGCGTATTAGACTATTAATTATTAAAAGTTTAGGTGTAATTATGTGTATTAATAATGTATCTATGTGTGTCTTTAAAGTAATTCCTGCCCCCTATGTCCTTAGTCTATGTGGGTATATCCCTTAACACTAAAAACCTTACTTTTAGGTGGCTAGATCCATCCTATCAATGTTTCCGACATTTCCCGAGCGAGGCTGTGCATTAGCCTTCTAGATCCACCTTTCTGTTGTCACGTAGGCGGCCCAAGGCCACTACTTTTAACAAGATCTATAACGCTATAACTATATTTAGAGTTATCTTTAACGTACTTAAGTTAGGATACGCTATAATGGAAAATTTAAGTAAAGAGGTTAATAGTTTAAGGTAAGAGGTTGTGTTTATTAAGGACGTCCTATACGCCCTTACGATAGTGATAATGGTTATGTAATGGGTGGCTTGTTGGTGCCAAGGTTGGTGGGCAAGGATGGTCATAGAAGCAGGGAAGCCAGACCATGAATGTAACACAGTTCCTAAGAACACTATGTCCCTTCGAAAAGGGACGGCGGACTGGGACGCCGGGGCGTTACCACCACCACCGCATCCACCCATCCGCGCACTCCGTTGAGCCGGGCCACTTGGGAAGAGACAGTGACATACCGCGGAGAGGGGAGGAGAAAACTCTTCCTTGCGCCCCTCCCCACTGTTATCTCGTGGGTTCGCGCGCTAACTGCATTGTGGTATTTGGGGGTTTCAACATCCAATCACATGTTCAATTGCCACGGACAGCCCGGCCTTTTATCCTTTTTGATTATTCAACTGTTCAATTTCACACTTTGATAGCTAGCCTGCGTGCTCTGTTGGGAGCCGCTGGGCCAGGTTCGTCATGATGGCAAACCTCGCGTGGCGGCGGATATTGCCTGGCGAGAGAAGAGATATGATCGACGCGGATTGTGAATTGTGAGAGAACAATCGTCCTCTCTGATGTCACGGCTCCCTTCGAGAAATGTAGTCTTCAGCCCAGATGGGATGTGGGTGGGTGTGTGTATGTCACTTCTGCTGCGCAACAAGTTCAAAACGCCACACCGCACGCAGGCCTCAACCCGCCAACGCGGTAGTAGTCCTACAAGCCCCCATTTGATTCGGGGAGCCTCATCCGTTGTGTCTCTCCCGCAGATTGTGATCGAGGTCTTGGTGACCTTTACGGATACCTTTCTCGCACACAAGCCGAAGTCCCTCCCTTCTTTCTGACTGCAGAAGAGGGGGAGGGGGTACGGATAGGAGTCTGGCAATGGGGGAAATAGGAGAAGTCCGTCTCGTCGCCACTCGCCCACCCATATACAGTACAGAGTATACTCGAGGGGGCGAGGTTAAGGAAACCGACGTTATTCGTGCAAGTACCCAGGCCCTGACCGGTTATGATTGCCCTTTGGTTCTTCTCACTTGCTGATATTGTTTGTGTGTGTGGCAGTTGGACGCGTCTCCGGCAGTTGCAATAGGAACTAGGGGCAGAGGAGGGGCGGCGGCATGCCAACCAACCAACCCCCCGGTGTCATGATTCAAGTTGTATGCTGGCAGGATAAAGGGGGCAACGATGATGAATGGAGCTTGGATCGTTTGAATCGTGCGCTACCGGTGCAGTGTAGTGGAGGAGGAGTAGGAGGAGGAGGAGGAGGAGAGGAATTGGGGGTGTAGGGGGAGGGTCTCGGAGGAAAAAGAGCTGGTTTGATGTTTCATGCCGTCGTGATTCGGACGCCCCATTGGATCGGGGACCACGGAGCGTCGTCCAATACGGAAGTCATCGCCTCGCCGTCTTTCGCCCATCGGAGCGACTCCGTTGGAAGGTCTCCATCGCGCTTCGTTGCACAGCCTTCTTCTCGTCCGGTGGCCCATGGGCCCATGGGCCCATGGCCTGGTACTGGTACTGACTGACTGGCAAGCCCGGCAAGACAAGAAGACCTGGACGCCTCCGTAGGGCGCCCGAACCCACCGGGGGATTCCAGGATTCCAGGGATCCAGGCTCCTCCATGTACCGAGGCATTGCCAGCCGCCCGCCCCCAGGGGTTCGGCCCCTTTATTATTCTCCTTCTTACAGGACGTCACATGGCGTTGAGTTGGGGGGGCCAGCAGCGTATCCGTATCCGTAAGATATACATGGCTTGCTCGCCCTACGAGGGGACGGAGGGCGCCGTGGCCGAGCCCGAGTGGCATTGCAAACTGGTACAGACACATCGTACATCGTACATCGTACATCGTACACTGACTGCATGGCGCACTTACTCGCAGCGCGTTCCGTGGTCTGGCCGCCCTGCTCGTCGTGAGGTGGACTTGGGAGCGTTGCATGGAGCCAAGTCCGCCTGGCATACGAATACAGTGATCATCGTCAACCATCGACCCCGGACTCGACGCAGGTAAAGGGGCCTCTGACTCGTACACCCGCATGACCGAGCGATGGGAAGCCCGGGAGCACATCAGGCAAGAGGAGCCCTTTGGGAAGGTTACGGATACTTACTGTAGGCTGCTCCCGCGAGGCGTGCTTGGTGGTATCGGGGGGCTCTCGGCGTAAATGTGGAGACGAATCAAGATGAGTCGCGGGCCGATGTGACGTGCAGCGCGGTCTGAGCTTCTGAGTCTCCGTGAGCTGTGAGGGGGGGGCGGGGGCGGCGGCGTTGCGGCGGCGTTGCGGCGACGAAGCACTGGCGTCTGGCGGCGCCGGCGGTTTGAGGTTCGGTGGCGACGCTTTGCCGTCTGTATGACCGCTGGTCCGGCTTGCCTTCTCCTTCTCTGTCTTTCTCTCACTCTCATCTCTCACTCGCACACCCTCTCACTCACTGCCTCTCTTACTCACCCACTCTCTCACTCTCTCACCCACACACTCTCTCGCTCACTGCCTTCCTCCTTCATGATGCTGCCCAGTCCAAACGGACAGAGACATCCACCATGAAGCTCGCTCGCTCGCCCACTGATGCCGCCCTACTTGATCCCCTTACAGTTGATGCTTGGCACATTGGAGTTCGCCAAGGGCTTTGGTTCCATGATCGGAAACCTCTAATGTTCGTTCGCCCCGGACAGTAGAGGTGAGTGACACACGGAGCATCTCTGTGCACCTGTATCCGTATGCGCACTAAGCCTCGGCGAGCTCAATGCATGTCACCGTTCATCTGCTCGAACCCTCCCCTCTGCCTGAGAAGAAGGATGGGATGTATGGAATCATTGGGGCCACTAGGGGAGCTAGCGCCGATTTGACATGCTTCCAAATCGCCAGTCGTTGGCACGACGCGCGATAGTCACCGGTCCTCGAACCATGGCGAGGTGGGCTTTCATCCTCCCCCCCCCCTTAAACCGTAACGCCGGGTTTTCTCTCCCCTCTCTGTCTGCCCTATGTGCGCCATTCGCAAAGTTCTTCTGCTCTTGACCTAGCTTCTCCAGCCTAGAGCGAGCCTCACAAAAGTGGCTGGAATGACGACGTTTCGCACTTGCACTTGCGGCGACTGCAAGCTACGCTTGGAGTGGTGCTCACGTAGGGTTGACCGTGAACGACCGAGATGAGGATTCGTCGTGGGCTCGGTCCATGTCCTGGAGTGAGGGAGTGTGTAATATTAGAACGGTTCCCAACGCAGCCGGTCGGTGTTGCCTGCGACGTGACCAACCAACCAACCAACCAACCAACCACAGGATGTGATTGTCGATGATCAGGATATGATGGTACTGACTGGTAGGGCTGCAGTCGTGCGTGCTTGGGTCGTATGATGCACCACGATCTCACCCAGCCCAAGCTTCTTCATCTGCCGAGTTGCTGTGCCCAATGATTCCTAGCTTTTGGCGTCTCTGTTCTCACCTCTCCTCTGCTCTGCTCTGCGTCACATTTCTATTCACTGCATGCCTCCCCCCCCCCCCCCCC
>PUHP01000631.1:2885-17962 GCA_006783085.1 Colletotrichum shisoi | reverse complement strand
GGGTGGGGGGGGGGGGGGGGGGGGGGGGGGGCATGTATAACAGTCTTCCCTCCATCTCAATACTTCAAGCTCCGTGAACGATGGTTCCAAACAACCTCTCACCCAAAAACGTCCGTCAGCGCGGCGGCGTACTCCTCGTACGACGAGCCCATCTTCTCAATGTCGTAGTCGTTCCAGTACCCGCCCCCGGCTACGCCGTACTGCTCCGACCAGCCCTCAAACCGCTCCCGGGCCCGCGCCGCCGTGACTCCCTGCGACGGCTTCGCGTCGTTGATCACCCACACGAGCGGGACGACCGGGATACCGAGCGCCTCCTGCCATGCCCCCGGGTCGTTGCCGGCTCCGCCGTCGTAGACCTGCAGGTACACGCGGTCGAGCAAGCCCGGCGCGTCGGTGTCGACGCGGCCCTTGACGTCCGTCCAAAACCCAGTGTTGGTGTACGGCGCGATGGAGTACTGGTATCCCAGCGCGCCGAGCAGCTGCGCGAAGGCGACGGTGCTTGTCACGTCGTAGACCCCCTCGTCGTCGTTGTTGAAGGCGTCGAGGTCCCACTCCGTCTTGAGGACCTCAAAGTTCCGGTACAGGACCGTTTCGGGCCCCGTGCCGTCCGCGTTGACCAGGTCGCGGATGTTCTGGAACGTCGCGTCGTGCGACACCAGCGAGACCTCCACCCTGTCGATGTTCGTCGGGCCGGTCTTGAACGACCGGATCTTGTCGGCCAGCGCCGCACCGCCGATGTAGGTACCGTTTGTCACGACGGGGGCGTCGACCGCCTCGCCGGCATCCCCGGTCGAGTAGTAGACCAGGTCGCCGTCTGCGAGGACGCCGATCCGGAAGATGACCAGGCTGTTGAACCCAGATGTCTTGAGGGCCGTTGTGTTTGACTGCAGGACGTCTTTGAAGAGGAAGATAGACTTGATGTTGGTGTCGGCTGCAGCCCAGATGAGCGGCCCATAAAGGACCAACGTCAACACCAGGCAATTGAGGCTGGTCCAGCGCTTCATCGTTATCTTGGTGGAGAATTAAGAGGATTTGACGTCAAACCGGACTGCCTATGGAGGGCTTTAACGGCTTCTTTTAAGATGATTGCGTCCGCCAGGCGACAAGATGGACTGCAAACCCTCGTCTCTATCGACTCCCGCCTGGTATTTAAAGAACCCCTAGACGTAACGTAACAGCTAGGATGGAACCATAGATCAGGGCAGTAGGCATCGGATAACTGTCGTCATTCTATAGTTTCTGCTGATTGGTCCAGACTCCAGCGTCCCCTGTCCTCGCGTCTGGCGATGCAACCACCCAGAAGCATTGCCAGATCGATACCAGAACGCCGTTGTGAAGATGCATGGGAAACCGGCTTGGCTTCTCCGCTTGTCACCTTCCACCTTCCTAGTCCAGCTCCAAGCCGATGATCACCGTTACCCCTCTACCCCGCCCCCCAGCAAGTGAAGATGATATTCTGTAGGCAGAGTGATGCATGTTCATCTGCTTTGCTTATCAGCCAGGAAGCAAGTTGGCTGGAAAGGAAACATCAGGAAAAGGAGTCCTGTCTGTCGGTGCTGTTGAGAGCAGAAGATCAACTGAATAAGATGGATTGCTATACCACATCTGGAACAACTATATGAAACTGTGCGTTGCGATCAAAAGACTTGAGATGAATGTTTATAGTGAGATCGAACTCTCCGAGTATCATAAAGCCATTCGGACAACTGTGTTTTCATCCTGTCCAATGAGAAGTCGGGATCAACATGCCTCGCAGATCAATCTCCTTCTCACAAGGTGTTATCAAGGAGAACACCCGCTGGGAAAGATTCCCACATCAACCAACATAATGGGTCCTGCACTAGGCATCAGCTACGATGTAACTATGCCCAACGAGCTGAGACTAGCTTGGCACTATCGTAAATCTTGAAGAAGCAGACCAAGCTACACAACCTACAGCTCGTGTAAAACTTTTTTTAAATTCATAGGAAACTGCCTATTCTCATTCATGTTGTCTCAACTTGAAAACCCCTTTATCGTCGAAGAGGGCTTCGTGGTTAGATCAAGGCTCAATACAAAGGGGTAAAGGTGCCGAAGAGGAAGGTCATGGTGGCGGCGATGCCGGAGTTACCGACCTGATTAGACGGTAAACAAGCCTGATGTTACCCACAGACTGCCCGTCAATACAAACCTCGCATGCCTGCAACGTCACCGGTGCTGGATGACGCTTCGAAACCCAGTAGAGATACCGATGAGGTCGTCTCTCGACACTACTCAGGCGAACCTCTAGACCTCGTTTCCGCAGGCACAATCCCCCGCCGGTTCACGTAGGCGAGCCTGCGGTAAACTCCGCCGGGACTCAAACCATGCTATCGTCTAATAACTGACATCATTCTCGTCCGCCGGAGAGGTACAGAACTGGTGGAGGAGTTCACGCCTCTCGTGCTCAGACGCCTCTCGTTCACTAGACAACTTTCATCCTACCCCGCGAATGCAGACGATGCGCCCTCATCGATGTTTTCCAAAGAAGAAACCTCAATCGTCACGTCTCAGCAAAATCCGGCTTCTCAGGACAAACAACTCAACTCCAATCTCGTACGGTAACAAAAGGAACCACTTTCCCACTCACAACCTTCCAAACCGCATCCGTATCCCAGATCGCTGTCCCTCATTTCACGGAGTCCTCTCGTCCGGCCTCCCGCCCTCGTCCCGGATCCCGGACCGCCGTCTGATATTGTCATCTTTGCCACCAGACTCTATCTGCGCAGTAACCCGTCCACCTCTCATGCTAAACGAGCAACCCCAACCAATCGACCACACATACGCCGACAAACCAAGAGCTCTTAAACTTCCTCGACGATGAGACGGAACCCCCCGAAGGTCCAGACCCGCCGTATCAGCCAAGCTTTCGACACACCCTTTCCAACCCTTGAGAAGGAGGGCTTAGACCAACCGCAAGGCCTGCAGTGTAGGCATCCCATGTCTCCTCTTCACAACCACCTCCAAACAGATTAAACTCTAGCATATCTGTCTGTTCTCTGCTGTATGCTTCCACACTTCCAAACCTCCATGTGCCAGCCGCTTCGTCCCTACGAGCCCGCCTCGAACCTACACAGTAGGTGGTCATCAAACACCGTCTCCATCTCTGTCTCACATTCGCTACCAATACCACACCCTCCCGGCGGCTGTCGGACTCCTCATCCGGCCCTGGTATCAAGGACCACCGTTTGATAGACACTGGGAAGCGGGGTGGGGAGCGGCAACAGGTCCGACTGAAAAAGCACCAAAGGTTCTCAAAATAGCATCGCTCCTCGTCGTATTGATTGTGCAACGTCCGTGGATTGCCACAACACATTGCCAAGGCCGATTAAATTAGCATCTCGTTCGTCGACATATTTTCCGACATCCCATTTGGGTCACTCGCCCATTCTCCTCACTTGCTCTCCGCCTCGAACCAATTCATCGTCGTGAGTCACGTCAGCAAGACAAAAGCCATACAAGAAAACATGAGTTCATAACGATTCCATTACTTCATGTCGCATCCCAGTACGTGCGTAAATGTACAAGCGCCTGTGTGATATGGCCCAGCCGCCTCTCCAGGGCGTAGCAAGGCTCGGCTACCAGTTCTATACCAATTCCAGCCATCTATGTCGCACCTTTGTTGTCAGTGTCGCCCCTTTATTTACCCTGCGCTGCCCTCAAAGCATCCACCTCTCTCTGCAGCGCGTCCAAATCGGCGAGAATGTCCGCCGCCTTCCCGAAGTCTGCCGCGGCATAGTCCTGTGCCTTTTCCTCTGCCGCAGGCTCCTCTGGTACGTTGCTACCCATGGCCCTGGTGCTGTCGATGCTCGTCCTCCGTATGCCGTATCCATCCATGCTTCCGCGGCTGCTTCCTCTTTGGCGGGGCGGCGGCGGCGGAGGTGGAGTGGCATTCTCCTTGCCGCCGCCGCTGCTGATTTTCCTACTGGGGGCTTCAATGCTTCTGAGGCTTGGGGGCCGACGCGTTGATGTGTTGCGCGCTGGTGGTGGCGGCGGCGGGGAGATCTTGGGAATGGCGTTCCCTGCAGCCTGTAGAGGGTTTTCGGCATCAGACGGAGCTGGGCTGACAGCGGAGAAGGATGCGTTGGATGGAGAAGCCAGCTGGAAAGACTGGCGGTGCGAAGCATGCGGGCGTCGGGGAGGTGGTGGAGCCGGAGCGTTGATGCTCCGAAAGCTCTCTGACCGTGATCGCTGCGACTCCATAGACGACCGTGGCGGCGTGTCGGCGTCGTCGCCAGCGGTGTTCGGAGGATTCGCCCCGGCCGAGACAGTCATGGACTGGCTCCGTGCGTGGCCCCGCCGTGGCGGCGGGGCAGGCGTGGGCTTTTTGCCAGTCGCCGGAAGAGCCGGGGTGAGGGGCGTCGTGCTTGGAGTGGGGGAGTCCTGCTCCGGAACCTTACCAGCGGCCTCTCGGGCAAAAATGTCCTCCGCCCCATCGACCCCGTGGCTGCTGGGGGCCGGTGGGAGGGGTTTGTTCGTGTCGGATGGGGATATGGGTGACGCCGTCCCAGAAGAGAGGTGCGGACGTTCTGGTATTTGGGCACTGATCTTCCTGCCATGCCTTGAGCTCGGGGGAGGCGGCTTCTTCTTTGCAACCGTGGGCGAGGTAAGCAAGGAGCGCTGGTCCTCTGCACGGCGATCCGCAATATCCTGTGATGTCCGAGGCGTGTCCAGCTCGGGGACAGTGTAAGCTGCATCAGTGTGCAAGCCCGCAGTCTTGTCGTACTGCGCTTGTGGCCTTTGCGGGGGCGGTGTTCCGGCACCAGCCTGGCCGGTGAGCAGCAGCATTTTGAACGCATTCACATCCATAGACTTGCCAGCTGCGGGCGATGAGGCGTTCCCATCAGTCAAGCCCTCCAAGCCCTCCAAGCCCTGCAAAGTCTTGCTGAAGGGGTTATCGGGAGTGTTATTTGCGTTGGCAATACGAAGCGGCGCGGCTTCGGGCAAGCCGCCGGGAAGCTCGGGAAACCGCTTGGCAAAGTGGTCGTCTTCGTCCTGCGAGTCATCATCGCTGCTGTCGTCCTGACGACCGAAGCCTCTGCTGTGTTCGGATTCGGGAGAGGAAGGGGACGAGGGCGGCGGCGATAGCACCCTGACCTTCTTGACGACTTTTTGTTTCGCTGGTCGCAGCTCAGGGGACGAGGGAGCGTTCTGGCGCGAGATGCCGGACGTGATTGACTGCAGGAAGGCCGAGGTCGTCACAGGCTGAGGCGTCGGAGACGACAACGAGGTGGATGCAAACTTCTTGCGAAAGGGGTTGTGTTCGGACGCCATGGTTGCGGCGGGCAACGGGTTGGTCAGGCTCGGTCGGTTTGATCAGGATTGTGTCGTGATACAGGGCTGTCGAAAAAAGAGTCGAAGGAGGCGGAGGAGGAGTTAGGCAGCCGCCATGGCCATGTCCCGTCGGAAGAGACGTGGACGGGGTGTCGTGATCGCCAGTGAGAAGCGACGACGACGAGTATGTTTCGAGGGGGGTCGAGTCTGTTCGAGGCGCCCGAGAATCTGTCGTCGAGGGCGAAAAAGACTGGGCGGACGGACTATGTCAGGTTGCTGAGCTGGTAGAGGGAGATCATGAGGTAGGGGTGAAGAGGGTTGGGTACGTGGTACGGGGCACGGGAACTCGTGGGACTACGGGCGGGTGTCAAGTCTCGTCGGCCGGATCTATCGGTTGGGACACACATTGGTTGCAAGAGGGAATTTGGGGGTCAGGCAAGACGGGTAGCCCGATAGGGAAACGATGGGGAAGACGGGGCGGCCATGCTCGGCGTGCGGGTGCCTGGGTTGAGTGCTTACCAAGGGGCGGAGATGTGCCCAATCCGAAGAGCTGCTAGAGCTGAGATGGTCTGTATGGTTGGAAGTTGTACAGAGTACTGGCAAGGTGAGAGGGTTGAACGTCGAAGTAAGTAATTGACGGAAAAAAAAAGCAGGGGGGATATGGCGGCGGTGGTGGTGTGTGTGGTATTGTAACAGTCGTGGCAGTGCTGGCGATTCACCGATGGGATTGGCCGCAAGTTGCGTGTGTGGTCGCGGTTGGGTTGGCGGCGGACCGGATGGAGGAGAAGGAGGAGGAGGAGGAGGAGGAAGAAGAGAGTAAGAAGAGAAGGATGACGACGGGACGAGATTGGGCAGAAACAAGACTTCAGTCAGTTTGATCGATGCAGTGGTAAGTGAGAAGGAGGAAGTAAGGTAAGGGGAGGGCGGGGGCGCGGTGCGGGCAGGATGGGATACGATGCGATACAGGATAAGGTGTGCTTATCGCATATGTGCATGCTATGTGTGCCCCTTGCTGGTGGTGGTGGTAGCCTGGTGGGTGATTGACGACACATTTGGTGGGTCCGTTTCCCGATGGAAAAGGGAACCTGGCGGGGGGGATGATGCAACAAGAGGAGCCCGTTCTTGCCGTGCTGTGCTACGCTGTGTTGCGCTGTCCTTCGTATCAGATCCATTCAGGCCGTTCCAGAGTTCAAGGTACGTACACGATCACACACACTACAGTACATACCTACACAGGCATAAACATTTCCATACGGCAGGAAGGGCAACACGAAAGCGCCTGCTGGCTTGACAAGAATCACGACTCACACGAGGAAGGGGGAGGAGAGACATACCAGATACCAAGTACCCAGTACCTATCTACCTTTTTCCCTTCGAGGCGCACCGGCGGTCCTTTCCCTCCTCGTTTTGCTTGCTTTGCTCCCCCACATACACCGAAACAGAAGGGAAGGCGCGCACGAGCCAGTCTTGACTAATGTAGCGAGCGCCCTGTGCCATGCCACCTTGGCCTCCTCCTCTCTCTCACACCGTCGCAGAAGACAGACAGCTTCGACGATGACGCCAGGTATGTGTTCCTTGACCATTGACCATTAACTAGCCCAACTCCCAACTCATCTCACCGGGAAATGAGGCGGCGCATAATCATGTCGTGGGTTATATACCCTCGGCTCACCCACTCTCTCAGTCATCCCTCTTCATCCCGCTCTCACCTTCCCCGACGCTCAGGACCCCTTCCGTCTCTCTCCTGTACGGTTGCCCCCTGCACCTGTCGCCCAAGCCGTTCCGGATTGACGACAGGGATCCCGGGCCACGGACGACCCCTCCAAGAGCTCACCTCACCTCGTCGCGTCCCGTCTGCCCAGCGTCTCTCCTCCATTCACACACCAACCCACCTACCCACTGTCTCTCTCTGTTTATCTCTTGTACGCGCCGCCGCAACAAAGTACCAGGTACGAACAGTCCCACGTCGACGACCGGCGGGCACAGATACAGTGACAATGACAACGACATCTCTTTCCATCTTCCTCGCGCGCAGCAACCCCCCCCTCCTCCTTCGACAATCAAGGTTTGTTTCAGGAACACCAATGGGAAGCAAGCTCTGGGCCAGCTACTCACGTCACTCCTTGCGACGTCGCGGCTTTGCGTCTTGCGGCTGTGCTACGCTACTTGCCGCTTGCTTAGTTGTGTCATCACTGCCGTGAACAGTGCTCGTTGATGAAGGAGGAGCCGCGCGTGGCTTGCTGGCAGCTGCAACTGCTTCACTTCTGAAGCTGCCTCGGCGTTCGACGGCGCCGTTGCATCGGCTCCTTGGCCTGCCTACCTAACCCTCTGCTCCCCATCGTTCTCCCAGCATTCCCCCGCACCGCCACGCCGCGCCACGCTCTCATCTACTACATAGTTGACTCTGAATGATAAGAAGCATAATTTAGTAGCCGCGAGGTAAATTGTCAGACGTAGGGTCGTGTGCAAGACAGGTATGTCGCGAGCTGGTCTGCACGCGAGGCACTTCTCCTTGACCTACGACGAAGCTTTTGCTCGCCGTCATCCTTCCCCCGCGAGTCAATCCTGTCATCACGTTGCGGTCATGCAACTTGTCACGGAAAGAAGAGAACGCATGTCACGCGATGTGCAGCTCCATCACGTTTGAGGACTTCATTCGCAAACGCAGACACGCTCATCCGCGGACCCAGGTCCAGTTGTGGCGTGGCGCCGCCGCCGTCGGTGCAAGTACTGTCAACCCGCTTGTCAGAACCCAGCGCAATATTAAGTGAGTCTGGGTATACAACGTCACTGTACAGAGCTCTCCAGCACAACACCAACACGCACTTGGTAAGACAACCCAGTCGCCGGCGTCACTCAGCAGCAAGGCAAGCCGTGAAGAAAAACAGAAGAGTGCATATATATGTGTGTTTGTCTTTCATACACACATACATACCAAAAACGTCCATCCATCTTAGACCGTCGCCCTTGTACGTTGCCCCAAACACCCAGGCCCGTCGAGACAAGCAGCAAAACAAAAACACCCCTCGAGTGCCCAGAGTCCCCATTATCCGCCGAACACCGGCGACCGAGCTCCCTCCCGGGGGCCTGTGCCCCACCCGTCCCAAGCTGCAACGCGCCTCGAATCCGGACGCCCGTGGAGACCACGCCGACCAATAACGTCAACCCGGCCAGGCGGTCACCCGCCCCTCCCCCAACTCTCGGGAGGCAACACAATCGTCAGCGGAATGGCCACCAAGACGGCTACAAAACAACGGCCACGACGTCTTGAGTGTCTTTGTCGACCGTAGGTACACGACAACAAGAGAAGATGGGAAAGCTTCCCAACACAAACGCGTGCTACCGTGATCAACTAAGGTACCACACCGTACCTACCTACCTACCTAGGTAGGTAGAAAGGTAATCCATCCGCCAGCGACACGACACAGACCGCTCACTTCCTCCCTCCCTCCCCGCCCCGGGCCACGTGAATCTCCTCGTCTTCAACAACCAGCCGGCGGTGCACGACAGCTCAGGCCTATCCTACGATTCCTTCCCGCGTCTGCAGCCGGAGCGTCGCCCAAGGACCAGACGTAAGTAAACAAGAGGATAAGCGAAACCGCGGCTCGACTCCACCCCGAAACACCCATCACCCCAACGTCCCTGGGGCGGCGCGGCTTTCTCCCCTTTTGCCTCGAGACCCTCCCGTCCTTTATTCTTTTTTCATTTCCCCCGTCAGGGGAGCCGTCGAACTGAAATGTCGTCCCTTAATGATGTACGGTGTGCCCAATCTCCCAGCTCCTCAGGACCACCGCCTGGAACCAAATACGCGCCCCCGCCCTGAGAGATTCGTTCGAGCGAGAACGTGGATCTTGCTCACGCCAGCTCGCGTCCAAGATCACCCTCTCGCATCCTCCCTCAAGCTTCATCCTCATCGAGGATTGCCATTGGGAAATTGTCATGAACAGTGAAACGCTCTCAACGTTGGTATATCGCGCGAGCTATGTTACAGTAGTCGGGAAGAGTCCGTCCGTGCCGCATAATCAAAAGATATCGACCCGAGTGCCAACGCAGACATTAGGCACGCGCGCGACGCGTAAATACTCTCCAGACAAGCTCAGTATCAAAACCTTTCGATCCGACATGTCCCTTTCACTCGGCTCGAGACCAAGGACACAAGACGCGCGCGCACACCCACACACGATAGTAGCAAACAGTAACAGCACACCAAAAAAAAACAAGACAGAAACGCGTTGCGTTTTCCCTCCGTGGTCAGTTTCCCACCAACCACCCCGGCCCTTTGCCCTTTCCCAAGTTTAAATACAATCGACTCCCCGTGAACGCCGTTGGAGGAAGATTCGTGACACCGAACATTTGCTGTGTGAAAGCCGAGCAAATCCGGCATTGCGTCATCGTAACGGTTGGTTAGTTTAATGAAGAGCGTGCCGTTTATGCCGAGGCAGCGGGAGCCTCCGCCTTGGTCTCCTTCTTCTCAGCGGCGGCTTTCTTGGTCGCGGCCTTTGCGGGCGCCGCCTTCTTCGGGGCGGCGGCAGCCTTCTTGGGAGCCGCAGCCTTCTTCTCCTTGGTCTCCTTCTTGGCGGCGGGAGCCTTCTTCTCCGTCTTGGTGACGCGACCGGTCTTGGTCTTGCTGAGAACGGCAGGCTTGTCCTCCTTGACGGGCTTCTCCTGCAACGTGTCAGTGGGTGAGGCGTGAGTGAAAGATGTGTAGGACATACAGCAGCGGCCTTCTTGGCGGCGGGCTTCTTCTCCTTCTTCTCAGCGGCAGCCTTCTTGGGGGCAGCAGCCTTGGTAGCGGTGGCCTTCTTCTCCTTCTTCTCCTTGGTCTCCTTCTTTGCGGCGGCCTTCTTGGGAGCAGCGGCCTTCTTTTCCTTAGGCTCCTTGGCCTCCTTCTTCGCGGGAGCCTTCTTCTCAGCAGGCTTCTTCTCCTTCTTCTCGGCAGGCTTGGGGGCCTTCTTGGCCAGCTTGGTGCCACCGGAGGGGCCTATGACAGTTTAGCACGACGGCATCATAGATAGTGGGCGTCGGACGGTTAAGGCGACGTACCCTTGGGCTGCTCAAAGACACCCTTCTCAACACCGACGCGAATGGCCTTGTTGAACAGCGAGTCGAACATGTTGTCGCTCACAGTGTCGCTGATCTGGTTGTTGGCCTTGACATACTTCTTCAGGGACTGACGGGAAGATCCATTGCGGTCCTTGAGCTGCGATGGGAAGACGCGTTAGTAACATGGCATGCCTTTAAAATACCAGTGGCGGCAGCGTGAGGGTAGCGGAGCGATCGAGGACCACGGGTGCAGAAGCTAGGCGCGTGATGCGCTAACATGCCAGGTGACCCATGGGCCCGTCGGTCGCGTAACCCTTTGCACAGGAGGCAGGGGAGCGGAACAACATACAGCAACGATGGCATCAGTGATCATGTCCTGTGAATGTTTAGCAAAGAACGCGATGAACAAGAAGTCCGGTGTTCAGAGTGACAAACCTGGTAGGTGCCGTGGCTGGCCTTGGTCTTGGTGGCGGGAGCGGCAGCGCCCTCGGTCTTCTTGGGAGGCATGATGGGTTGCGTTTGGGTTGAAGTGTACGAGTTAGGTGTTTGAAAGTGGTGCACTTGGGCGGATGCAATCGAAAGGGCGATTGAAGACGATGGAGAGACTGGTAATCGAAAGAACGAGAGGGGGGGAGGAAGCGCGTGCGTGGAGGGGACGGGGCATGTTTTTATAAATGGGCGGGGGCCGTTGGGCGCGGTGCGCAATCAGTAACTTTTTTTGTCCCTTGGCCCTGTCTGGGGGGGACCTGAGTGAGGGTGTGTCTGCCTCTTTTTTTCCCTTTTTTCCTATTTCCCCCCCTCCGTCGCTGGTGCGGGTGTACCATTTGGGGCGCGTTTTTTTTAGGGGGGAGGGGGGGGACAGGGTGGAGGTGATGGGCGCCGGACAGTGAGAACCACGAGGACGGGCGCACGACTGCACCACCACCCACCCACTGACTTGGGCCTCTTCCTCCTTCGTTCCTCCTCACGCCTTCCTAGGTTTCCCACTCTCCCCTCCTTCGTCCACCTCCTTCTCTCTCTCGCCCATCTCACCCAGTCTCCCACACACACACACATCATCACACCTTCCCCGTCTCTTTCTCTTTCTCTTTCCCCTCTCTCTCTCTCTCCCAATTCTCCCACACCAGACACTAGTAGATGCGTGATTTGTATGACCTTTCTCATATGTAGAAACTCCTGATCCCGAACACGTTGAGAGCGAGACGCCGTCGTCCCGGTTCCCGTTGGGCCAAGTAAGGTCGTCGAGCCCGGGTCGCTAAAACTAAGGTAGCAGATGCAGCATACTGCAGCAGCGGGTGCCAGGCAGCTACAGGCAGAGCCCCAGCTTCCATCCTGCTGCAGGCTCAACGTCGTCCCTCACTGTTGCTCTCGCTCACTTTCTGCTGCACATCATCTTCGCCCTCTTGTGCTTTCACGCTCTCTCCTGTCCACCTGTCTGAACTTGAATTGCCGGTGGCGCTGGGCCCGCCGACGACAAACGTGCGTCTCTATTTTGGATGTGTCCGGTCGGCGCGGCGGCGTTGCGAGAAACCATCCGTCGTCCGGTCGTGCCATCGTCCAGCACGGCCGTCGTCTTCGCCCATGGACGGGCACTTTCTTTCTCTTCCCCTTACTGGTCGGCAGACCTCCACATCCAGCCAGTCTCGACAAGACAACAGACACACCTGTGTGATCTCCGCCCGGTCGTCACCTGGGATGTGGCGGCTGGAATACCTCGAGCATGGCAGAGAATGTCGTGTGCGGCGACGGCAGATCCCATCCCCCCTCACGACGACGACGACGACGACGACAACAACACCTGAGCTCCGCCCTCCAACTCACACTCCCCTCCGCTCCACGCCCAGCTCGGCTGTCCACCCCCCAAGCTCCGGACAGCGGCAATGCATGAAGCTTCTGAAGCTTCTGTCGTCTCTGGAGTATGCTGTCACACCCTGGTCCGTCCTTGACCCGGTGCCCTTATCGTCCCCTGCGACTGGTTCGAACACCTTCCCATCCCACGCTGTAACTACGTCCAGGCCGGGGTCAGTCCTTCTAGTACCCTTCGGCTTCCAAGTTCCAACGCACCAATACCTTGTTGTTCTAGGGGACTGAGGTGTCGAAATTGAGTTGACCCCGGACAGGCTAGGCCACTGCCGCCTGCACCGCCAGACAGATGGACTTGACTTGTCGAGTCCCTGAGCCCTGAGCCCTGAGCCAGCCCGCCCAGCGAGCCCACCTAACAAAGGCAAACGCACCCGGCCCGGCCAGATCCCTCGCGCCTTCCGCTAGAATCAAGCACAATCAGTATCTATCGGTTGCCCGTTGTACCTTCCTTTCCTTCCGTGTCTACTGTCCACTGTCCATCATTCCCACTGTCATCGTCCCCTGCTTGGTTCCCGTTTTCCCATGTTCCCATTGCAACTGCCATGTTTGTTTTTGCCAATAACCACCCTCCAAAAGATACATGCGGCATGTACCCTTCCCAGTTGTCCTTCTGTCGCATTTTTCATTTTCATACTTTCCTCCCATCCCTCCTGTCTGGATTTTTTGATTGGTCCGGTTTATCTGTGTCGGTGGGAGAGAGGAAAGGTGAGTTGCAGCCGTCGCACTCGCCGTGGTCCTTCCTTCCCCTCCCTCACTCGCCCTCTGATCTGATCCCGCACACGTCGCCATCCCACCAAACTCATCCTCATCGCCCACCTCGAAGCACCCGCGCTCGTCTTCCTCCTCCGTCCCTCTCCTCTTCCTCTTCTCTTCCCTTTTCCCTCCCGTCTCCCGTTCTACTCACCCTCCATCACGACTAAATGACTCATGCCTCGCAACTGCCACGTTTTCGAGCCCTGCACCCGCCGATCCACCGCCCTCCGACCCGGCCCCAACTTGCCTCGCCTCCCAACACCTTTCGCCCGCCGAGATGTCCGTTTTTCGCCCATCGTCGCCCAACTCGTTCGTCGCGAATGCCACCAGTCGCAACCGGCCCCTCACTTTGCACTTCCGGTTTCATCTCGGTCCAGTTCCATCATGCTGTTGCTCGCATTTTTCTCCATCAGTTGGTGTCTTTTCTCTGCCCTTTATCGCGTGGTGCAGCCCAGGCATCGCGCACCGCACTCCGAGGGGGAAACGGTCTGTCGTGATTCGGTCGCGCTTCGTGTGAATTGAAGCTATCCGCAGCAAACCATCTTGCACCACCCCCTCCATCGCAATCACCACCAACGCCATGTCGCTGCATCTGGGAAATACCCGATCCCATCGTCTAGGTCGACGATCTGTTCGGGCATATTTTTTCTGGAATTCTCTCATTTTCCCTGCCTGATTTGACTTACACCGAGTTTCGCCTCTCGTCCCCATCGCGATCGCGTCATGCGACCGGCGGACACCAGTGCATCGCCTATCCCACGTGCCCACGACCGCATCCTTTTGTAGCGTCTTTTCTCGCGTCTCGTGCAATCTTGCGATCACTTTCTCCATTGACAGCCGGTTTTCGTGAGCAATTTGAGGTCAATATCGTGCCATCGGGGTACATTGCAGTTGTTATGACGAGAATCGTGATGGAAGCTATTCACATTTGGCCGGCCTCGTCCCTGAACCGCGACTACCGCCACCTCCACTGGTCTGACGTCCCTATAAACACATTTAAAACGATCATCACACCCCGTGCTCTATTTTTCTCGCTTTTTTCGGATCATCAGAGTCGCCGTTTGCTTCAGTGCTGCGACCTTGAGCATGACGCATGGATGCCCGAGGTGGAGGAGACGTGTGTGCGTCACCACCTCGCAACTGGCCTCGACCGACACGTCGCCAGCGCCTCGCAACGAACTTCGAAACGACGAGACTGTGACCAGTCATCATTACCATGCCGAAATGACTAAGATCAGAAGCGGATCCGAACACGACAGCCAGACATTCACTCATAAACCGGCATCCTGTGAACCATGACAACCAGAAATAGGGGAATGCTGTATGTCACGTGGTGCCAGTCTCCTACACGCACAGCAACTCTGTGACGGAGGAGCCGTTGAGCGCCGCATTCGACGGTTAAGTGTTGAACAAGTCCGATAAGAGCCATCTTTGGGGGATTGCAATCATGAGATATCTTTCCAGAGTTTCTGTGTCGCAACCAACGCGATGCGTCTCCAAGGCAGATCAGACCGGTGAGCCCGGCGAGCCCCGATGAAAGGCCGCTTGTGTGCGATGCCGCGGGCAGCTTGGCTACGCGGGGAAGTTCAAGTTCCCCATAGCTGTGCGTTTCACTATATCATCAGACAGGGAAACAGGGGCAAAAAGGAATTCTGGATAAATGTTGCCGTTACGTTGCGTCGAGCAGCCCAGTTGAGGCCGTGCTTGTTGTGACTCGCTGACGCGTGTCTGCATCCGCAGCCACCGCCCCAAGCGACTACAACCTCGCGCAGCCTGCAATTTGCACGCCGTACGAACTGGATGCGTGCGATAGCTGAAGAGATGGAAGAAGAAGAAAGAAAAAAGAAAAAAAAGACGACCAGACTGCCGTGGCATTCATACACAGACAGCATGCGGCGACGGCGGCGGCAGCCGTAGAGAGCATCGAGGCGTGACGCGTGCAGATTGTTGGGGACCAGCGTCTGCGTCGCGGCTGCCGTCAGCAGGTCGTTCACCAAGAGTGGAGACATTCCCTGATCTGGAAGGTGGGGCGACGAGATGGGAAAAGGGTGGAAGAAGCTATGACCATCGCTCTCCCGTTGCAGCTCGGAGCTCCCGCCTGGTCCTGCGTCAGCGTCGGTCGGGGG
>PUHP01000630.1:1745-22643 GCA_006783085.1 Colletotrichum shisoi | reverse complement strand
CCCCCCCTCCCCTCCCCCCTTCCCTCCCTACGTCTCCTTTTGAATGTGTCGCGGCCGTCTTTTGCCTGCGTCCATTCTTTCAGCTGTCGTCGATACTCGGGATCCCGATCGAGATTGAAGTCTCCACAGTCGGTTGACAAGAGCCCGTCAGACAGGCATCGCCATGAAAAATTCTCCGTCAAATATGCACCGGAGCTTTTTTTTTTTTCTCTCCCAGCGACCCCTGCCGGCCAATCGGAGAATTGACGCGTCGGTATGAGTTGGCTCCATCATTTCGAAAATGGAGCGTAGTTGATTGACAGTCGTCGGCTCCGCCGGTCTCTCCACCGCGCAAAACGGCGACGTTAAGGTATTCAAATGCTAACGGGTCCACAATTTGTAATTCTGCCAGCAAAAAAGTAGTCAATTCGGACTAGCATGCATTTCCCATTTACGCACGGACGCGTTATTTAATTTCGAACGCTCCCAATGCAACGCAGTGTAGTTGATTGACAGGCGTCGGCTCCGCCGGTCTCTCCGCCGCGCGGTGCTGCTGGTTGATGTTCGTGCTTGGGACTCTGGAAGCGAATAGCTCCCGACGACAGGAACAGCGTCACAGCAAAAACCAAAGCAATTAATTAAAAAGAAATCTTAAGAAAAATTACATCAGCTGGTATTCGCCTTCTTCCGCGCATTTACTGGGTCCGTTTCTGGTTCGGGCATCGTGCCCTGTGATGAACCAGCCGTGCTGTGACAAACAACGTCAGCAGCAAAAGCAAGCTCCGAGGTGGATGCAAGGGACGACAACATGCTGCTATAATGCGAATGGCGTGGCTTTGGGCCAGATGACCCGTGCTTCATGCCGGCTTCATACCACATCCTACGATATCGATGAGCCACTGGTCCGCTGCCGATGATCCGACCCTCCAAGTTTCTCTTTGAGATAGCAGCGAACTCTCCCGTTTGATCATGATTGGGAGTCCGTTGAATTGCTGGTTGTGAATGGCTTCCCGAAATGATTGATAACACATGCGAAAACCATAACGTTTAGACTTCTGTGGGGAGCGTCGATGTCATCCTCGCATTCTCGGCGATGCTAGGAACCTCGCGTAGGTGCTCATGAATGGAAAACTTGTTTTGCCCTGGACCGCTGGAGGGCGTGGGCGTATCTTTTCTTGGAAACTTTTCGCATCCGTCCTCGATCGTGTCGTCGGCATCGGGTAAGCGGCGGGTGGGAATCTTGAAGTGCACAGAGTATGAGAGTCCCCTTGGGAAATGCTTTCGGATTGGGTCCTCCCATGACATGACACGTCCACAAGTGCCTCATTACCCTGTCGCGATACGTAATGCCGATGTAGTATCATATTACGCCGGCATTAAGGGCTATATTTACGTCTTTTAAGGGGCGGCAAGCAAGTGAACGTGCCAAATAAGGGCTGCCTTCTTGAGCATGATGTGCCAGACTAAATCCGCTCCAGAAAGAATCCGCAGACAGGAATACTGGGGGGCGATTTACGGGCGCATCAACTTGTCGAACAGTACGACAAGCGGAAGGTCTTACAGCGTGGCTGGCGACTCGAATTAGAGCGCATGCGAGACCCTGTACAGACTACATTATAGAGTCCTTCTGATAGAGAAAGCCAAGGCTGGCAAGAGGAACAGTGGCAAAATCCCAGCAGGGAAAACGACGGCCGTCTTCCGGAAGCATGCTGCTGACGGGTTCGCGATCTACCTGTCCGTTCGTAGGGGGGTAGGCTTGTACGAGATCGATCCCCTTAGGTTTCCCTGGGCCACGAGCGTCTTCAGTAAGATCGGCTTCGATCCCCAAGAGACTGAATTGAGAGTAACAGCAGCCCAGGGAGTGTGCCAGTGGTGTCCGGATAGGGGAATAATAGTGCGAGTATCTATGGGATGGTGGTTCGCTAGTGACTTCGAGCGGCTGCAAGCTTGGAGTCTCTCAGACAGGGGAAATGGTTCACGAGTGATTCTCTGTCCACGAGATAGTTGTTTCGCACCAGATCGACCAAGATTTGGTGATGGGTAGTGTCCAAGTTGTCGTCGAGGTAGCCCGCCGTCTCGACAAGCCAGCCGTTGAATTCGTCGATCTCGGTCTGTTTGCCAGCCCTGACATCTTGAAGCATTGAGCTGGTGTTTTCCCGGACCTTGTACCCAACATCATACAGCATCTCCTTGAGCCGGGATTGAGAGCAGCGATCCAATAAGACGAGTCGTTGGTCCAATAAGTTGCGGTCCCCATCTGCATTCGTCATCGTCGATTTAGCTTCCCTGGGTGCTGGTTGTAGGATCGCGTCGGTGCTCTTGTCTTTTATCAAAGCTCGAAGAACGTTGCTAGCCTCTAGCAACAGGGCGTCTATGAGTTCAGCGAGACTACCTTCTGTTTCGCTGAATAGTTCGCCGTTTTTGCACCGGAGAATGGCTGTCAGCGGGTTGATGACGGAATTGACGACGAGCTTCTCCAGTTGTAAAACCCAAAGTTCATCTTGTGCAACGCTCCGTCCATTGAGATTCGGAGCCTGGGAAAGCAGGTCTAATAGGATAGACGACTTGCCAGCGAACATATTGAGGTAGACAGGGCCGATTTTGATATCTGCCTCTGATACATGAACACTCTTGAACCGGCCCAAAGAGGTCACGCCATGGGTGGTGACACACGCCAGCCAGTTGGGGTGTGATCCATCCCGGAAACGATACTCCGTGTATGTCTTCCCATGCGGCGGCCAAAGTTTACACATGCCGTTTTGAGCGAAAGCTATTGTAGAGTTTTCATCGAGATAACGACGAACTCGATCGACCTCCGGCAGGGCCTGGGATGCCTTCGTCGCTACGATCAGGTTGTGTATTCCTCGGCCTTCAGTAACTTCCCTTGCTTGGCCAATGCGTGGTGGTTCTTCGGACCACAGCTCAACGTCAAAGTTAAGGTGTTTGTAGGCGGAGCCACGTCGGGTGATTTCGATACCCGGGCTTTCCCTCCATGACAACAAGAGGTCCTTCCGGTGGAGAACCAGAGTCACCGGCGGGGGTTCTGGCAAGGAGGCAAGCGAGGTAGCGAAAAGACTACCAAGATTTCCGACCCCGAGAATGTAGACCCGCCGTTGCGAGTCGTCATGATGGTCGAGACGACTGGCCGGCGGGCTGGGGGACGGTGTGCGATCTTCCAGGTTGTCCAGGGTCCAGGCATACATCTTGGGTGCATCTTGTTTGGCACCGGGGCCGAGAATGGCTTGAAGCCAAGCGGGAGACATCTTGGAGAATCGAGAGTCACCAGAAGAGCATGACCGTGCCCCGACCCAATGAGCTTTAATGAGGATTTGGGTAAGATATTTACGCCCAATCATAATGAGCATCAACAAGACTTCGCTCTTGTTGGTATTCGATGCACGACTTGAGACGTGCCATCCAGTTTGGTGACGCGTTTCTGTAGACGAGTGTGATAAGGACAATTGTAGTCAGGAGGCATGTTGGAATTGCGTTGAATACAGAATACGCCGATTGCGATACCCGCATTTCCTGCTTGTTTCCGTTGCATTAGTCAGATGTGGCTGAACCATCCCTTTCCTAGTGTATGCCCAAGCAGAACCGGGTAGCCACATCTCCTAACAGGAAAAAACTTTTCCTCTTCTCAGCCACACACACCTGTGAGGAACACACTAATTAAGATCCCTGTTCAAGGCACCTACCTGACAGCGCGACCCGTTCGCTACTGCCTCCCAAGTGGCGTCATCGTTTTGGGAAGCAGCTCGCTTGTTATCTTCAGATCTCGACGCGCCTGCTGCCTGTTGCCTCACTACTACTCGAGGTGAGTCATATTGTCATCGGCCTATCTACACCCAGGAAGTTTCGAACCTGGCTGGCTCTTTGCAATCTCATCAGCTTCAAGTCTCTCACTCAAAGCAGCAGGCAGGTCTTGCCTGCTCGTTCCCGCCTGACCGCATCATCCTTTTTTCTTACCTCATCCTGAACTCATTTGCACCCTCCAGGCAAAATCACTTCATCTTTCAGATCAGATATTTGATATGATGGCCATTCAATCAAAAAAACCCTCAGTACCATCTCGATCCTAAAGGCATCATCTCGCAGTTTCTGGTATGAATCTGTGAAAGACTGAGAATCAGTTCTTGCAATGGCATCCAACAAGGAAAGCATCCAGGGTGGTGGCGAGTCTGGAGATGAAAGGGGCAGCAGGGCTGGCGCCGTCAAAGACAATATCAAGGACGCAAAGGAACCTCACTTAGGCGACCATTCCGACGAGGCAGCATTCCTTCGAAATATCACTGCTGACATCCGGGACCAAGATGATCTGGAGCGTGACATCACCACACAGGCCAACGTTGCCTTGATTGAATCAGAAGACAAGAAGGACAAGCAGCGCATTGAGAAACTGGAGTCAAACAAAGAAAAGCTCGAGGTCAAGAGAACCGAACGGCAAAAGAAACTGGAGGGAGCTCGTCGTAACCCTTACCAGTCACGGACAATTCAGAAGGAAATCGACAAGCTTGACCTTGAGATTGACGGCGTCATCAACGACATTGCCGACTGCCAAGCCCGCATCGATGCAAGGCAAGAGGAGGTTGCAGTCATCGAGGATCCTGTTAAGAGCAAGTCCCGAAGACTCCCGGGCGAGTCGAACCGAGAGTTCCTCGTCCGAACTGGAAAGATCACACCATTCTCCAACATTGGTGGCGAGCGGCCGGCTGGGTTCGAAGGCGATCTTGCGGATGTCCTCGTCGAGGCAGAGGAAGACGCGGCAGCGGAGGAATTCCGGAGCGATGATGAAGAGCCCAAGTCTCACCAAGTGCTGCGGATGCCCGGGTTTACAGAGCAGCCCGAGACCGCCCTCGCCCCTGTCGAGAGCGAGTTCTCTCTGCGCCCGAGAAAGAAGCGCAAGACGGAAGAGGATGTATCCTCCGACGACTTTGATCCGGCGGCCGCCAGTTCGCCAGAGAGTCAGTACGCATCCGACACGAGCGAAGAAGAGGCGACTGGCCGCAAGCGAAAGAAGGGCAAGGCGAAGAAGAAGTCCGCAGACGCCACAGTCACCGTTGGTGGCACAAAGGTAGATTTGAGCAGTGTTGATGATGGAAACGAGGCAGTGTACCAAGCACGTCTTGCCGATTGGGTCAGAAGACGCAGTAGAGCACGCCAACATCGAACCGGTGTTGACGGAGAGCCTGCGACTAAGGATGACGGCGAAGAAGAGTGGTTCAAGCCTTCGCCTGACCATCCAGATCATGAATTCGGTAACAATCTGAGGCTCCCTGGGGACATTCATCCATCACTTTTCGCCTATCAGAAGACCGGTGTCCACTGGCTTGCAGAGCTCTATGAGCTGGGTGTTGGCGGCATCATCGGTGACGAGATGGGATTGGGAAAGACAGGTATTTTTTCAACAAACATTGCTGCGAGCACCAAGCGCTAACCTGGTTGATAGTGCAGGCAATCGCATTCGTTGCGGCGCTGCACTACAGCAAGAAGCTTGACAAGCCCGTCATTGTCGTCGTCCCTGCGACAGTGATGCAGCAGTGGGTCAACGAGTTTCACCGATGGTGGCCGGCCTTGCGAGTGTCAATTCTACACTCTTCAGGCAGCGGCATGGTGAACGTGAATGAGGATGATGACGATGAATCCCACTACAGGAGTGGCAGGAATGGCGCTGCGGCGCATCATATCGTCAAGCGCGTCGTCAAGCATGGTCATGTCCTGGTCACGACCTACGCCGGTTTGCAGTCCTACGAGGACGATCTTTTGTCTCAGGAATGGGGATATGCGATCCTCGATGAAGGTCACAAGATCCGGAACCCGAACGCAGAGGTCACCATTGCATGCAAGAAGCTCAACACCCCGCATCGATTGATCCTCTCTGGCACACCTATCCAGAACAATTTGGTCGAACTTTGGTCACTGTTCGATTTCATCTTTCCCATGCGACTGGGCACGCTCGTGAACTTCAGACATCAGTTCGAAATGCCCATCCGTATGGGCGGCCACGCGAATGCGACCAATCTCGCGGTTTTGACGGCCGAGAAGTGCGCGACGACCCTCAAAGAGACCATCAGCCAATATCTTCTCCAGCGACTCAAGACCGACGTTGCGTCGGATTTGCCAGAGAAGACCGAGCAGGTGCTCTTCTGTAAGCTGACCCCGGAGCAAAACGAGGAGTACGTCAGGTTCATCCATTCCGATGCCGTCTCCCAGATCATGGCCAGAAAAAGACAAGCTCTGTACGGCATCGATATTCTGCGGAAGATCTGCAATCACCCGGATCTCGTCAACGTGAGCAAGAAGAGCCAGCCGGGGTATGATTGGGGAAGCCCCAGAAGATCCGGCAAGTTACAGATGGTGGGCGAACTCCTCCCGATGTGGAAACGCTTCGGGCACAAGACACTCTTGTTCTCCCAAACCAAGATCATGCTTAACATTCTTCAAGAGTTTATTGGGAAGATGGAGGGCATGAGCTACCTTCGAATGGATGGCGAAGTGGCTGTAGAAAAGAGACAGGCCTTGATTGACCGATTCAACAACGACCCGTCGATTGACGTCTTTCTCCTCACTACCAAGACAGGTGGGCTGGGTGTTAACCTGACTGGAGCAACCAGGATCGTCATATACGACCCTGACTGGAATCCGTCAACGGATCTGCAGGCCAGAGAGAGAGCTTGGCGACTGGGCCAGACAAAACCTGTCGCGATTTATAGACTGATGACATCGGGCACCATAGAAGAGAAGATCTATCACCGTCAGATCTTCAAGCAATTCATGACGAACAAGGTTCTTAAGGACCCGAAGCAGCGGGCCAACTTCGACCTATCCGACCTCTACGACCTCTTCAGCTTCGGCGACAACAGCCAAAGCATGGCGAGCGCCAACAGAAGCAAAGTGTTCGAGGGTGCCGAGGTCAAATTTGGCCGACCGGAAGCCAACAACAAGCTGGAGAAGCCCTCCAAGAACGCGGTCCCCGTCTCCTCCGTCAAGGTCGACGACGAGGTTGAAACAGTCCGCAAACTTGCCGGCGTCGCCGGGATGGAGGAGTTCACCGAGGACAAGGCTCCCGAAGATGAGAAACGCATTACAGAAAGCCTCTTTTCCCGGACCGTCGAGAGCGCCTATGAGCATGACCAGATTATGAATGGCAAGAAACGGGTGCAGGCGGATCCGGCGATGAACCAGCGAGAGGCGGGCAGGGTTGCCGCGCAGGCGGCAGCTGCTCTTCGACGGGCGGGCGAGGTGGCGCGTCGCACGCCTATCGGCACCGTCACCTGGACCGGCGAGGTCGGTGAAGCAGGTCGTCCCGTTGCGCAGCGTCGACGCGGAGGAGCCAGCTCCTCAACCATCATGTCTTCATTGGCCGACCGCCAGGGACTCAGCCGGCCAGCCAGCGGGCCGAGTTCGCGATCAGTCACTCCCGGCGGCGTGGACAAGAATCTCAAAGAGAAGGACTTCATTCCTTTAATCCAGACTTTCGTTAGGCGGCAAGGAGGCAAGGCGCCTTCCAAAATGGTGGTGGATCACTTCAACCCCTACTGCCAGAAGCCGAAGCAAATCGAGGAGTTCAAGAGTGCTCTGGCCAAGGTGGCCGTGTTGAGCAAGTCTGGCGGCACTGGAAGGGGCATTTGGAATTTGAGGCCTGCTTACAAGTAGCTTAGTACAAGTAGCAGCCGGGTGGCATTATGTGAAGCAGGGTAGATTCGGGGTGGGGGCATCGGGCAAGCATCGGCGGTCAAGGGATTTGCTTTCAAGACAGGGGCAGGATCGGAACAGGGCAACTGCGAGAGAACAGAGGATAACGAGGGTCGAAGATACCCCCGCCAGTCGTGAGAGCGACATTATAGCAGCAAGCGTATACAATGCGCAGCACTTGGTCTTCCTAGAACCACGAAATACTTCAATCTGCTTTTTACGTCATTTCTCACATGGCGTATCTGGAACATGTGCGCAATTTGCCGAAGGGGTTCAGGAGCTACTCTTCAGTTCAGGCCATATATGGCGAGTTTCTATTCTGTCTACGATAGATAGTGTCGCCCGCAGCAGACGGCACGCCACAGCACGTAGATTGGGGACCAGGCTAAGTAGCCGTTCCCCGCGTTTTTCGCAATGCCACCCAGAAACCAAGTAACGAGCACTCCTGTCCCGAGACCACCCAGGCCAACAACCAACCATGTAATGTAGTGTTGGAGCATACCGGGCGCTCAGAGACGGCGACCACGGCGACCACCCTTTCTGCGGGTAGAGTCGGAGGGCGTGGGGGTAACGTCCTCAATACGACCGATCTTCATGCCGGAACGGGCCAGGGCACGGAGAGCAGACTGGGCACCGGGGCCGGGGGTCTTGGTGCCGTTACCTGCGAAGACACATATCAGCGAGGATGCTCAAAGACACGCAGAAGGGGGGATTCTCGACTTACCACCGGTGGCACGGATCTTGATGTGGAGGGCAGTGATGCCAAGCTCCTTGCAGCGGGTAGCGACGTCCTGGGCAGCCAACATGGCGGCGTAGGGGGAGGACTCGTCACGGTCGGCCTTGACCTTCATACCACCAGTGACACGGCAGATGGTCTCACGGCCGCTGGAATCACCCAGTTAGCCATTTTTGTCCATCGAGCTTCATGTTTCGACCCTTCGGCGCAAGCCCAGGAAGGGCAGTAGACGGCGAGGGGCAAGCGGGAGGTGGGACCTACGAGAGATCGGTGACGTGGACGAAGGTGTCGTTGAAGGAGGCGAAGATACGAGCAACGCCGAAGACGAGCTCGCCTGGTGATCGCGGGGTAGTCAGCGAAACCGCTTCACATGCACACATTCGCGGCACACTGCTCGCGGCACCGGGGACGTCACGGGTTGGTATTTGCCCAAAACTTACCCTCGCGAACCTGGGGACCCAAGGAGATGTTCTCCTGGGCGGGACGGACGGTCTTGGACTTGGGGGCCATCGTGACTGCTGGGTTTGGCGAATTGATTCCGGGTGGTGGTTAGTCGGAGGTTGTTGCGAATGAAGCTCTCTCTGCTCTCTCTCTCGACTCGCGAATTCCCAAACGAAATTTCACAAAAGATCGGGCCCTTCCTGCACCGGTGAAAAAGTGGGAAACAATGCCCTGACGGGGGTTGGGCGGTTGCACGCGGCAGAACCGCTGAGACAGGCTTAGCGTTACGAACAACCCTACCTAAGCGAGTTTTTTTTTTGCGCTGGTGGAGCGTGCTTGGCCCCAGCCGGATAGGATTGGGAGACGAAAATTATTTGCCTAAAAGTTCGCGATCCCGCTCCCACTCTCTATTCCCTCTCTCCTTTCTCTACAGCGACCAATTTTCGACGACATCCGCCGACGACCACCAAACCCGCCTTCACAATGGCCGCCGCTACGTATGTTCATCAATGCCACTGAAGCATCAGCATATATCCCCCCTGCCGCATATTCGCGATGTCTTGCAGATTGTCGTTGTCCTCTCGCTGGAGACCTTGCTTCACTTCATGGTGAATGCCTGGCTCTCAGCTCGAACCCTCCCAGACATCTCCCTTTTTCTTAGCATGACATGGAATCATGGCTTGCGGATTGAGAGACGCTGTCTGGGGTGTTGGGGTTGAACGGTCATTCGTTCTCCCTAAAAATCATATGCCGTATGATGGCTTTCCCGGGCCGCGTTGAAAAGGCGACCTCGGGTAGCATCAACATCTGCGTGCAACTCTTCTTGAACAGTTGAATTCACCCGTGTTCAAGGTGTTGTCGGATGAGAGTAAAGCTCTGGGTTATTGCTGTTCTTCGCGAGCTCAATGCATCCACACATGGCAGATCTCACCGATCAAAATCATTACTTCGAGTTAGCCATAGCGAGAATGTCGCGCTTCAGCTACAATTCTCGCATCGGCGCTCTACCCATGCTGCTTGCAGTATGTCGGACTGCGTACTAATCTGATTTGCATCTGCAGTTCCGTCCCCACCTCCAACCAGGTTCTGGTTCCCGAGACCCTTCTCAAGAAGCGCAAGTCTCAGGAGAAGGCTCGCGCCGAGCGTAACTCTGCCACCGAGAAGCGCAAGGCCGTAAGTTTACCTACTTTTTCTTATCCCCCTTTTCCCCCCGCCTACATGATGCATAACATACCTTCACGACTAGACTACGGTCGATGCTGTTGGAATTAACCTTCTTTCGGGTCTGACACTTGACGGATCAAATACTTCTACATATGAACACTTTGATTCTTGAAACAGTTGACTGACATTGTTTCAACTAGGACAACAAGGAGAAGCGCAAGGTCATCTTCAAGCGCGCTGAGAAGTACATCACCGAGTACCGTGATGCCGAGCGCGAGAAGATCCGTCTCTCCCGCGTCGCCCGCGAGAACAACTCCGCCTTCGTTCCCGCCGAGGCCAAGCTGATCTTCCTCATCCGCATCAAGGGTATCAACAAGATCGCCCCCAAGCCCCGCAAGATCCTCCAGCTTCTCCGTCTCCTCCAGATCAACAACGGAGTCTTCATCAAGATCACCAAGGCCACCACCGAGATGATCAAGATCATCGAGCCGTGGGTTGCCTACGGTTACCCCAACCTGAAGTCCATCAAGGAGCTCGTCTACAAGCGCGGTTACGGAAAGGTCAACAAGCAGCGTGTTGCCCTCACCGACAACGCCATCATCGAGGAGAACCTCGGCAAGTACGGCATTGTCTGCATGGAGGACCTGATCCACGAGATCTACACCGTTGGCCCCAACTTCAAGCAGGCCTCCAACTTCCTCTGGCCCTTCAAGCTCTCCAACCCCACCGGTGGCTTCCGCCCCCGCAAGTTCAAGCACTTCATCGAGGGTGGTGACCTTGGCAACCGCGAGGACAAGATCAACGCTCTCATCCGCCAGATGAACTAAGTTCTTCTCGGGTGGCATGTGGCTTTTTGATCAACGAAAATGGGGGGTTTGGCAGGCTTAGTTACTCGGGTTTCGGCAGGTTGAGAATACCAAGGGTTCATTACATGATTGGCACGGTTGCACGGCGTTGATAACCACAAAAGGGAATTTGTGTGAATTGATCATTATGACGACCAATCCGGGTTCCTCATCCTCCATTTTCTATGAGTAGCAATGCAAGCCTCTTCCGACAGTTGTATTATGTCCTGTGTGAGATGTGTGTGCGTGTCGCAGTAAATGCAGTCGGCGAGCGTTCTTCCCTCAAATGCGCTGGCTCCGTATTGTACAAATTGTGTCTTGTCTTGTGTCTTGTCTCACAAACCCGGTTGCTCGTACACGTCCTACCGCTCTGCTGAGTCATTCAAATCTTGATATCAAAGCTGGTCCCACACCCGCAGCTGCTCGACGCATACGGGTTGTCCGTGATCTTGAACTGGGACCCGATGAGCTCCATCGTGAAGTCAACCTTGCTGCCCTTCAAGAGATCCAGCGACGGCTCGTCGATCACCACCTTGGGGCCCTCGAGCGACGCCCCGGATAGGTCGGCATCAGCGGGCAGGTACTGGAACACGGTATCATCCTCCCCTACCGCCTTGGACCAGTCCTCGGAGCCCTCGCCGCTCTCGGGCAGCGTGATCAGGCTCATGAGGTACTGGAAGCCGTGGCAGCCGCCGCTCTCGACCTGTATTCTCAGAGCGAGGTTGGGGTTGTTGTCCTTTTTCATGATGTCCGATAGACGCTGCATCGGCCGTGGTTAGTCCCATGAAATGCCCCACGCCGTTGTGCCAGACGCCTTTGTCTGCCCGGGTGCCGCGTACCTTGCCTGCCCTGTCCGTGATTTCGAGTTTCATCTCCTGTCCGTCCTCGTCCTTCTTCGGATTCCATGCGCATCTCGTTTGCCTCCATGTTGCGGAAGCCGTGAAGGCCCGGGTCTGCTGCTGCACCGTCCTTCGGGTATATTTCTGTTGAGGCGAGCCTCTCGGTGAGAGAGCCTTGGAGCTGTATTTCCGGCTGGCGCCGAAGCCGGCTGGCGCGGTCGCTGTGGTGGTGGCGGGCTTCCACCTCGGGACGAGGACCGAAAGGATCGGGGCCGGGGCCGGTGTCGTGCGGCGCGCGAGTTGTACGAAGATGTTTGCGCTCGAAGTCGCGTGTACGCATCGTAAAGAAGCGGGCATTTTGTAGTGACGCTGGCGATGCGACGCCGAGATTTTCAGATTCAGACAAAAAAGTACGGCAATAGAGAATATTGTAGATGCTGGATTTCGGGAATCCGTAGCCTACGATGTAAAAGGTGGTGGGCGGTAGGTGGCGGCAATTACACGGAGCTGGGTATTAGTCAGCTCACGAGTCCGATGACTGCTGTCCAATGGGTGTTTACGCATTTCAACTCATCGCCATTTCTGCTCAGAGAAACAAACCCCTCGGCTGCACGGCTATCGTAGTACAGGCAGAATACTTGCTTATACTGAACTTTTGCATCTCATGTGTTTTGGCGTTGGCATTGTGTCGGTCTAATCAACTTGGGTCGATGACCGGCTTGGTCGTCCAGTCCATCGGATTGCACCACGCCGCGAAGTAATAACAGACTGTTGTGGCTGACACAAATTTTACTCTCGTTATTCAAGGAGACTCAGTCACGCAAAAATAGCTGTGGTGATACCCTAATACCTAAGTTATTGCATTCAGGCGAGTTATTGCAGTGACGGATGATGGGGTGGAATCCTTGGTGGTGAAACCTGCCTTACATATGAACGTCCAACGATCAACACTACGTTGACACAAACGTGATTACATATCCCGATGCACTGCCTCAAATCAAATGGCAACGCTTTGCTTGTATGAAACAGAAACAAAGTGACACCTTCTGTTGTCTAATGGCCAAGTGAGTAAGACACCTACTGCACTCCTGTTCTTGGAAATGAAGCGTTCTCATGTGGTTCATTGCGATTACAGGCTGTCAATGTGAACGCTAGAATGAGAGAAGGCGCAATAGGCCTCGCCTCTACCTCGGTTTGGCCTTCCCGAACGAAACTGGTCTGGATGGCAGGAGACTACGATGAGATGAAACCAAACTGAAAGTGCAACATGCAAAGTCAACATGCAAAGTGTCATTGAAATTCCTAAGCTGGCTTCGTGGGTCCTCCTCGGTGGGCAAACCCAAGCCGTACAACGACACCTAGAACTGTTTCTCAACAACCACCTACAAAGCCCTACAACAGATACTTACTCCTTCCCTGCTCTAATGACGTCCGTCGTTCGCAAACTTGGTCTTGCCAGCAGCTTTCAGAAAATGCGCCACAACACGGCGAGGCCTCAGATTGACCGCGGTGGACTCAGTGCTCCCCAGCCTGGCAGTACAACAGATATCTCGAGCTTCATGAAGCGTGCGGAGCATACTGTCGCCAGCAGGGGTCACCATCACAATTACAGAGCTACACCCGAGCCTTTGTCGTTTCCTTACGAAGCGACACCCCTGGAGGTTTTCGCCCTTGCCTTCGCTGTCTTCGCTGTTGTCTGCATTCTGGGGTTCATGGTCATGATCGCCATCAAGATGAGGCGTTCCCGGGCACAGCACCAATCCCACAGCTTCCCTGACCCTTGCGACACGACCCATGGAGGCTCCGAGAATCCAAACGAAGTACTCACCAACAGCGTGGAGCGGCGATACAAGTTCGTGCCGGGACAGGATAGAAACGTGCGGTCGAACTGGGGGGGAAGCAACGAAGATGTTCTGGCACCCAAACATATCTTCAGACACTGGAGAGAGGCCGACGCCGGTCGTGAGGGTGTTGCCGAAAAGCTAGGCGCTGATAGTTCATCGACTGGACTTTGCACTGATCCCTCAATGGACGCAGAGAAATCCTCGGTAGCCGGCAACCAAGAAAGCATAATATCCGTATCTGGAAACGGCGCCGCGCAATTCGGCCGGAGAGCATCGCGACCGTTCAACAATAACGATGCAGACGCAAACTCGCGGAACACATACTGCCGGCTGTAGCTGCACTAGGCAAGCTCACGACATGGCCGGACTATTATGTTAGACAGACAAATAAAAAAAAGACTCTATTCCCTCGCTCATCTCCCGTCCTAATCTAGATTTGCCGGCTCCTCAAGGTGATCGAATGGGGGGCCCGCCGGCTTCAGACTCCCTAGCGAGTCTCACGTGCGTGTGACGTAGTATGTTTTTACAGCTGTGATCCGTCAGATCCGGATGGCGTCGTTTATCGGCTCGACGTTTCGGACATCTTATGCCTGCTTCCTGATCTCTCTAGCCGCCTGCTTCAGGCTGGAGTTGCACTCCTCGTATGCGCGTCCGGCTCCGAAACCAACACCAACGAACGCGGGCCACGCCCTGCGCTTGAACAGGAGGACTGAGAAGACGACGCCGAAGCCGAGGCCGAGGGTAGACTTGACGAGGAGGTTGGAGAGGCAGTGGTCCCACTAGAGTCTCGTTAGAGGTGCTATGCTCAATACAGGGAACCTCGGCGGCTGGGGAGAGCTACCTTCTCGTTGAGAAGTGCCTCACTGACGGGGCGCGCCACGGCGCTCGGGGGAGGGGAAACGGAGGTGTCTGACATGGTCGCCGATACCCTGGGGAGCTTCTCGTCAGCGTCAATGGGCCAAGGGGGAGACATGAAGGCATCACTCACACAATTGACTCGATGCGCAATGGTGTTGTCGAGGTCGGAGCTTCAGCTGTTGGAATTGAACCAAACGATGTTTTCGGAGAGTCCCGGCAAATTGATGAACAACACCCGAGGGCGGTCTGTCTCGGTGTGCTCACGCGGTGACCGCATCCGAGCGGGTGGGGCGGCAGAATCCCGAAATTTTGGGAAAGCTCCAGCCAGAAATCGCGGGGAGTCGCTGCGACTTACACCCGGTTACACTTTGAAAGATCTGCACGTCTTTTGAAGCAACTCGAGGTCGGCTGCCTAGAATGGATGTTGAAATGACCGAAGCAAGCACAGGCCGGCCTTATGAGACCATCGTACGTCCAGAATCCCGTGATCTTTAACTCCCACCCACCCTACTAACCACTACCTTAGATGTCGGATAGAGACTTGGTAAAGACCGTGCGATCCCTCGACCAGACTGGCCCCGGAGCCAATGGCGAAAACATCGACCGGGTTTGGAAGCAGCTCACTTCGGCCAAACAGAGTCCTTTCTCTGCAGCCGAAGAGAGCGTTCTCCGATGGCTCCTCAAAGTCATGAAAACGAACAGCGACGAAGCCGAGACGATCCGACGATTCCCTCTGACCTGGCGCATACTCGGCTGCGCATTCCAAAGAATACCACTCTTCTCCCTCGCAAAGTCCCTCGCCGACCGAAAGTTCATGGCTGTCCTGCAGCAAACACTCAAGGGTGTTGCAAAGCCCAGCACCGAGTCCGAGAAGACGTCGGATTCGAAGTCGAAGAAGAGGAAGAGGACAAGCACCGCGGCATTCCAGCTACACGCCCTCAAATCTTTCGAAGGCTGCTTGGGAACGGGTGAAGCTGTCTTCTGCGCACTGAAGACCCTCCTGGCACGTCTGGACCCGGCGGCGCAATGGTCCGCCCACGACAGGATGGGAGCGGAGCACATCAAGGCCCTCTTCGCGCAACCCGCGACTGATGCGGTAGAATATCTCGGTCCGCTTCTTTCAATTTGCGACTCTTCCCTGGCAGTGTCAGACCCCGAGCCGTTTGAGGCGCAGGAGTCGTGGGTCAGGGTCTTTTCTTCCGCTTGGGAATTGCATCTCCAGGGGAGCGCCGATGCGCTTGAAGTAGCGACGCACTTTTCGCGCACGTCGTTCTCCATTCTCGGCAAGATAAGGCAACGGCAAGATGTTGAGGACTCGGTGGCCAGGCTATGGACCCGATACCTCGACAGGTTCCTGCAGCGTTACCTGGTTCTGCCGGCAAGGTCGGCCTACCTGAACAGAAGCGACCTCGAGGTCGTCATTCGTGCCTTTGAGATGGTGAAGAGCAACGCCTCAGCCTCCGTGCCCATTCTATACAGCATGGTATCAGCTGCGCCGAGGGTTATTGGTGGACTTACCACGGCCAAGGCTGAGGATGCTTGGATGCAGGAGGTTTTCAAGATGTCTGAGCGTATGATCAAGCAACTATCCAGCGACGAAAAGTCGCAGGCAATGAGCGCGATTCTCGAGGAAGCGATCACGAACAAGTCCCGCATCGCTTTGGATGACCTCCGTATGGTCTGCAACACATACGCGATTGCCGGCAGTCCTAGCGAGACCGATTGGCGTCTCCTTTCACTCGTTGCCAAATGCGATGCGGATGTCTTTTTGCAGTCCGAAAAGGGTCTGCAACTATTCGACCAATTGTGTGACAGAATCACCGCAGCTGGGGCGGAGGCTGACGAGGCGACTATGCGTGACCTCATCGAGTCCTTGATCACCGGCTTCGAAAACGCTCGTGACCTATCGACGTTCTTGCAGAAGTGGTTCGCCCAACTTTCCAAGTTTGAGGACAAGGCGCTGCGCTTTGGAGACCGGCCGGTGTGGTTCACCAGGGTGCGTCGCAACCGAACGCTTATCGGCGGCATCGAGAAGTCTTTGACCACCAAGCAAATTGTCAGCTTGCTGCAGTGGGTCGAAAGCCATGAGAACCTCCGACCGGCAGCAGTGCTCATATTCCTCAACACCATCGCATCCGCCATTACCAAAGACGATTTTGCAGATGCTGTCGGCACCCAGCTCTCAGATCTCGCGCTGAAGGTCTGGTCGTCCAGCAAGACTCCCTCCGATATCCGTTCTCTGCGATGGAGGATCGTCTCCAAGACGGTTTCGTGGCTTGACTACGAACGAGCCACCGCCCTCTGGGACAAGGTTCAGGCCGACCTGACGAAAGCACTGCAAAAGGCCAAGTTCGACGACGAAGACACTTGCGAAGCTCTGGAATGCGCATACTACTTCTGGTTGGCCATGTACCCAGATGGCCGCGATCAGGCCGGTCTTGCTTCACTGCTGTCATCTTTCATCGAGAGGCTGTTGAAGAAGGTGAAGTTTGAAGATCTTCAAGGGTTGTTTGGTGCTCCTGGCCTGTCAAGCCTAGACACCTCCGACGTTCCCAGGTTCTGCTCGGAGTTTCCCCTTGCCGCTTCGAGGCTCGTGGCTTTGCTTGCCAAATCCTCAGGCACTTTGCCCGATTATCTGCAGCGGATATTGAGCGAGAAGGTTTCCCAGAACAGCAAAACGCAGCTGGCAAATGTTTTTCATGCCGTCGTATCAAACGAGAACAACCTCTGCAACAGAAAGCTTGCCGGCGGGGTGGTCGATTACGCCATTGAAATTCTCGTGAACACTTCCGGCAAATCTTTCCCCTGGGCCGAGGAGCGGAGTAGGGTCATAATGGTTGAGCTGTCAAGAATGTCAGATGAATCTATTACGAGGCAGCAGAGGGAACGCCTCATGGGAATCCTGGTCCCCAAGGTCCAAGCGGCAGGAAAGATTGAACTTGCAAACTGGCATGTGGTTCTGGGATTGTTGGTGAAGATCATGCGGCGCCCAACTTTCTACCCGAATATGTCATTCTCTGACCTTCAGGACATCGCAAACTCGTTGGCGCCGCTATGCGACGGGAGCGACTCTGCGACGGCTCTCGGGCTGTCCCAGCTTCTGTACCAACTGGTGACAGCGACTGCACGTCAGATGAACGACCACCAGGAATGGCGTACACAATACTTCGGAAAGGTGTCGACGCTCTTGAAGGATCTTGCGGGCGACGGCTCTTGTGTACAAATGACTTTGCTCAAAGCGTTGCTCGTCGTGGTGCTCCCCGAGGCTGGTTCGAAGGAGAAGGTTGCCGTCTTTGACATTGACGAGACGGCGTCGGCCTTGGGAAGCCTCATTCAAGACACATTGAGCGGCTTCGCCAAGGCGTGGCGCAAACAGAAGGTTGACAAGACCTTGGTCAACCGCGTGCTGATTGCACTTGACGCAGCTGAGGCTCTTCCAGAAGCTGTCGTCGAACAGCTGAAGGTCAAGGTTTCGCAACTGGAGGAGTCCAGTCAACAGGCCATCTCCAACGGCTACTTTAGCGGCTGGAAGCTTCAGTCGTTCCTCATCAAACGTTTCCCGTCCAAGGTGGCCAATCCTCGACCGACTTCGTTTGGGCGGCTTTTCAGCAGCGCCTCGTCCGCGCCGTTGCCCAGCGGTCCAGCCCCGGACCCGCTCGCCGACTTCAACCGACAAACTGTACTTGAAGATACTGTCGATGCGGCTATGGCTGGCCTTGACTACAACGGCAAGGTCCAGTACGTCCAGAATCTCCTCGCCGGCGTCCAGACAGACGCTGCCTCCCAGGCCGGCCCTTCTTCCGAGGGTCAGCTTTTGGCCATCCATCGGGTAGTGTCGCAAATGACGGGTAAGTCTTCAATCCCCTTCGCGTCACTTAGACAAGCACTGATAAGCAATCCAGAAGCTCCCGCCGGCCTCGAGAAGTGCAAGACCTTCGACCTGGCCACGGCCCATGGCACGCTAATCAGGTATCTGGCTCAGACAAAGACTGTCCGCGAGTTCGTCAGGACCGCCGAGGTTCTCCAGCAGCTCCTCGACGTCAAGTCGAACGCCATGACTCAGTGGAACATTGAGGCAACCCTGAGCACAGTCGCCGTGATCGTCGCCGATGACCCCGGTCGCCTCCTCGTGGCCTCCTCGAGCGTGTACCAGTGGCTCTGCAAGCTTATGGAGGTGATCATCAAGAAGCACCGTCTTCGCCTCGAGGGCCACTACCACATCCTCGTTACGACCCTCGAGGCACTTCTCGGCGCTCTCACCCGCCCGTCGTCATCGACACAGCACAAGGCATCCGCGTCCCTCCGCGCCAAACACGCGGCGCAGTTTACGCGCCTCGTCACCCTTATTTGCGAGCCTGCGGCGGCGGCCGTTTCGCGTGTGCAGCACCTGAGCGCTCTTGATTCGGCAACAGACGCGGCCAAGCGGTCCGCCGGCCGGCACATGTACCTCGTCCTTATGGCGTACGTCAAGATGCAACTGGACGTTGACGTGCCGCGAGATGTTCGCGAGGCGCTGGAGCCCGGGATGAACTCCATTTTCAACATCACACCGCTCGAGGTGAGGAAGATCCTCAACGACAGCATGGATACCAGCGGAAGGGCTATTTTGAGGGAGATGTACAAGAGATACACCAAGTTTGGCAAGTGGAGCGGTGTATGAGAAAGCGCGTGGGTGCGTGGAGGCCGTGCACAAGATACCCTAGATATAATACGGCATTTCTGGCAATGTTTACATGATCAAGTTCAAGCATCGTGGGTCCTGCAAGACGAAAGGGCTCAGTTCTTGGCAGTGTGTCCATGCCACCCGTAAGTAGTGTCTCCCGACCTTGGTAACTTGGCTGCAGGTCAGACTTTGCCGGCACAGGGAACGGGTCTTTGCCTAATGAGTCTGAGAAGTAACGCCTCGATGGCGACCTGTATGGATCGCCGATGCCAATGGGTTCGTTGGTTTCCGGCCTTGGTGGGCTCCACCGAGTCGAGAGGACAGACTCGAGTGTCCAAGGGTCCTGACGCATGCTACGAGTGGTCAACGTCTCGACTTCGATGCATTGCTTAGAGAGTAACGACACATCGCTTACTAGGACAAATGACCTCTCTACCACAAAACCCATTGCCATTCGTTCTTAATCGTTGGCATGTGTGCGTGTCTATGGCTTGTTGTCGCCCGAGTAGGTAGCAAATGTAGAGAGGGGTTCGGACCGGGTGGGGACGGCTTACGACAACTCGTCCTTACGCCTTCGATTTCGGCTTTCCATAGGTAGCCGGGTGACCATGCTTCTTGCCATAGTTCCTACACTGCCTCAACAGATCGGGCAGCATAAACACCCAAACCCAGGAGGTGACCCAGATCATGAGGGTGTCGAGCACCCAGTTGTTTCGCAAAGAGCCGCCAAGGCCGCTCCACTTCATCAAGCTACCCAGAAACGCAACGGTGACGAAGTATTCGCCCCTCTCCAGGCCCTTGATGGACAGCCGAGCGACCTCCTCGGGCGACTGCACGGGGTCAAGCTCCTCGAGCTGATGGGTGATCTGAGGCTTGGTCTCGTTCTCCCTCTCCAGGCCGGGGCTGGTGATGGTGCCCGGGAACACGACGTGGATCTTGACGTTTTGGGGATACAGCAGGACCTCCTGGGACAGGGTGTCGGCCAGGCCGCGGATGGCCCACTTGGACCCGGCATACGGGGCGTAGCCAGCGACGGTGAAGAAGGCGACGACGCTGGTGGTCATGATCAGGTGCCTCGGCTCGTCCTCCACGGGGGCGTCGGGGGCGAGCCACTCGCGCAGGATAGCATGGGCCATCTCAGCGGTGCCGTGGAAGTTGACATCCATGTTCTTGCGGGTCGCGGAGAAGGGTACCTCGGTGAAAAAGCCGGTGGTGGCCATGCCGGCGATGCACCAGACGATGTCCGGGCTGCGACCGCCGTTCCAGGCGGTGGCCTCGGCGACGATGGGGGCGGCATAGTTCTCGACGGCGACGTCGGCAGTCATGTACTTGAAGCGCTGGGTCTCAGGGTGCTTGGCGGCGGCCTTGAGCTCGGCGACGAGCTCCTCCAGGCGGGCGGCGTTGCGGGCGACGAGGACGAGGTTTGCGCCCTTTGCGGCGAGCTGGAGCGCAACGCTGCGGCCCATTCCCTCCGAGGCACCGGTCAGGAGGATGGTCTGGCGGGGCAGTTGAGTTAGTGGCTGGTCAATTGAAGGGCGTGGGAAGATCAGGAGGTCCTCCTCACCTTGCCATCGACGGGCATGTGGTTCTTCCTGTTGAAGAGACCCATGGCGGATGCGAATAGAAGGGCAGCGAGGCCAGGTAGGGCGATCCACAGGGCCTGTGATGTGTATTCCATAGCTTGAGGGGCTGCGAAGGAAAGAAAGACCAGGCGCAATCGAGACAAGGCAGATGCCACTGACTGGTCTTTGTGCGGACAGTGACTTTTGGTAGTGGAGTCGCTCAGATCCGAGTGGGCGTTCCCCTGGCTTTTTAGGGGGGGGGGGGGGGGGGG